>JAHHFK020003378.1:0-152423 GCA_024533555.2 Aedes koreicus
ACTGCACATCTAGTTTCGTTTGATCTTGATCATGCCTTTGACAGAGTAAGCCACCAATTCCTGAAACGAACAATGGTTCGGATGAACTTCAACCCACAGTTTGTAAATCTTCTTGCTTCAAATTGGGATAATTCTTTCTCGAAAGTGCTGAAAAATGGAAGCCTAACACAGGAAATTAAAATTGCACGTTCAGTAAGACAAGGCGACCCATTGTCAATGCACCTTTTTGTATTGTACTTACAACCACTTCTTGATGCTATTTCACAAAAGCTCCCAAATTCAGTCTTCAACGCCTATGCCGACGATATTTCCATGTTTTTTTAATCATGAACGAGAACTAATAGAAGTGTCAAATATTTTCATTGAATTTGGTTTAATCTCCAGTGCGGTCTTAAATAAAAGCTAGACAACTGCGGTCATGCTAGGAAATTTCAATTTATCAGCGGATACCGAATGGTTAAACATAGAAAACTATTTGAATATCTTAGGAGTGATCTTCGGAGAAAATATCAGACACGCTCAAAAATTGAATTGCCAATCGGTGCTGAACGGTCTACGGACCAAACTTTGGTTCCAGAGTCCTAGAAAACTGAATCTTATCCAGAAGATCATCCTTATCAATACATACATAACTTCAAAAATTTGGTACATGGCCTCAAAGACAGCAATATCTGTGGGTTTCAGCAACCAAATCAAGACGGAAATCGGGAAATTCGTGTGGCATGGTCAGACATTGCACAAGGTAACAATGGCCAACCTCATTTTGCCGAAACATCTAGGCGGTTTAAACCTACACTGCCCTCAAATCAAAGCCAAAGCATTGCTGATTAACCGCTTAATGAGCCTTTCACATCAACTTCCTTTCCTCAGTAGTTTTTTGGAAAGCCCAACTACACCTGTACCACCCATGTTCTCACACATAGCTCTACTAAGAGCACAATTGCCTTTCCTTTCGGACCAATTAACCACCTCACCATCATCTCAAGGAATTTATCAACATTTCCTGCAACAGCTACCAAATCCTGGAATTGTATCAGCAAAAACACGTGACTGGAACACTATCTTCAAGAATATTCACAGCAAAATTTTGACTTCAGCACAACGCTCAAATTGGTTTATGGTAATACATAAGAAAATAAAGCATCGAGAACTGCTGTCTCGTCGAGAAGTTATTGAAGACCCCCTTTGTGAAATGTGCCCCGGAGAACCAGAGACAACAATACACAAACTTTTCCGTTGTCAACGAGTCAGGGATATCTGGAGGTTTCAACGGAGGCAGATTATAACACAAGAGCCTAGTTTACGTTGCTTGGAGCCTGAAGAATACATTCATCCCACCCTCAAAAATATCAGTCGCAACAGCAAGCAATCGATAATTAAATCTCTAGGACTTTTCTTATTGATATACCAGAAAATGAAATAGGACTAGAATTTCCTAGCATGACCGCAGTTGTCTAGCTTTTATTTAAGACCGCACTGGAGATTAAACCAAATTCAATGAAAATATTTGACACTTCTATTAGTTCTCGTTCATGATTAAAAAAACATGGAAATATCGTCGGCATAGGCGTTGAAGACTGAATTTGGGAGCTTTTGTGAAATAGCATCAAGAAGTGGTTGTAAGTACAATACAAAAAGGTGCATTGACAATGGGTCGCCTTGTCTTACTGAACGTGCAATTTTAATTTCCTGTGTTAGGCTTCCATTTTTCAGCACTTTCGAGAAAGAATTATCCCAATTTGAAGCAAGAAGATTTACAAACTGTGGGTTGAAGTTCATCCGAACCATTGTTCGTTTCAGGAATTGGTGGCTTACTCTGTCAAAGGCATGATCAAGATCAAACGAAACTAGATGTGCAGTTTTACGATGGTGCTTCAACTGACAAAGTTTGTCCTGAATGCGGCATGTTGCTTCATAGATAGTTCGGTGTCCATTTGAGCATTTCTGGTGGTCTGATAGCACAAATGGTAGCAAACTGTGCATCCGTAGTTTCAAGATTCTTGCAAATATTTTGTAGTCATAATTCAGGAGAGAAATGGGACGATATCCGTTCACGGTTTTATCTCTTCCTTTCTTTTTGACCAGTACAATGATCCCGTCGTGGAATTGTCTCACAGAATTTCCTTGAAGAGCATCGTTAATGACGTTCGTAATTTCGTAACCGATGATTCGCCAAGCCTTTAGATAGAACTCTTTAGGCAATCCATCTGAGCCTGGAGATTTTCGGGAGCAGCTGCCTTTAATGGCAGAGTGAATTTCATCTTGTGTTACCGGTCGTAAAAGATTTTTGTTCATATCGTTATGATCAGGAATCGCTTTGGTTGGTAGAAGTTCTGCCGATTCGTCTGTTTCTGTAGAAGCATACAATGACTCAAAATAGGTTCTAACAGTATGTTCTATTTGATCTTGATCCTGTATTTCCTGGCCATCTTTTTTCTCCAGTGCTGATATGGTACTTCCCGCTCGTTTTCCATGGACTTGCGCAACATGAAAAAGTGTTGTTGATTCGCCGGATAGAAAGGTCTCGTTGATTTAACGGAAGTTTTCGGAAAAGCGTCGCTGATGTTGGAGCATTTGTGCCATAATATGATTAATGTACGAATTTGTTCTGGGTTACCAAGATAATTGTCGTAGGCTGCTTTTTAGTAGACAGCGATATAATTCCATTGTATCTCAGAAATCACGATGAATGATTGATGTTTTCCATTTCAAGAATGAGATAAGCTTTGGTTTCGTATGTAAGACCCACCATTCTATCCAGGAACGGTAGCTCCTTTTTTCTCTTGCCCAATATTGCCACTTCCTAGTTAATTCACTCATAATCTCCAAATCTTCAAGAATGTGTGGGTAAAGCTTCCAAACACCACGCCCTGAAGGTGTTCCCAGCCTCGGAGCAACAATCCGTGCCACATAAGCCTTGTGATCTGATATTGCAGTTGCAGTCAAATGTACAGCACGCAATTGTGCTTTCATATTATTCGAGATCAGGATGCGATCCAGACGAGACACAGTATTTGCTCTAATGTACGAAAATTCAACTCTTGTTCCTTCTTTTACTTCCCAAGAATAAACTTGCTGCGATGCACTCATCAGACGCTTGCACATCGGACTTGAATAACTGGTTCCCGTTGCATCTTAAGAATTGACAACCGCATTGAAGTCACCACCTATTATTATGTTCTCCGTGGAATCATGGAGATAGTGAGCAACAGATCTATTTAAGAACTCTTCTCTTACGTTCCTCATGACAGCGCCAGATGGACCATAAATATTTATAAAAGTTACGGGTCCAATACGCAATAAAATTATACGATTATCTAAACTTTTCTCCACATGGTGTACACTATATCGATCTTTCATCGCAATGGATGTGCCTCGTTGGGGAGCGTCTACGTTAAAGATTATCGTAAAGCCCGGTAACGATAGGTCTTTATTTTGCACTTCTTGCAGAAATATGACATCTAGGTCTGCGCAGCGAATGAATGATCTTAAAGCATCAATTTTTATTTGATTGGAGATATTGCAAATATTGATCGTTGCATTGATGTTTCTTTCTCGGTTTCCATTTCGATTGATGTGCTCGGCAGATTTGTAGATGGTGGTGTTTTAGATGACGATGATGATGATATAGACAATGGGATGTGGCCTTGGACCACTTGTGCCGCAGTAAGGCGACTGTTGACATCAATGCCAAGCTCTTTGCGTGCCCCATTACAGGTACGGCCGATATGCAACGTTCTTACATAGTGTTCACAGTGTTGCGAACTTGATCACGGTAGGTAATAGAAGCTGTGGGTGTGGACATTGGAATGTACGAGGGAATCGGTTTCTTCCTCTTTCGAGGAGGTGGCACAAAGTGCCACTTTGTTCGGTGGCACAATAAACTTTTTTATTTTCACTCAGCGATTTTCTCAAAACGTCTGTTCGATACGAGAACTAAATGTCAACTATGAGTTTTGACAGCGGTACGCATAATGGAGATGAATGTTATCGTCTGTCCGGTCAGCTTTTGCAGAATAGCACAACACAGATAAAAAGAAACATTGAATTTTCTGCGTTAAGTAATGCACATAAAGGGAATACTAGATTTGGCAGAAAATAATGGGATATTTCATGTAAATTGTAAAGCCAGATAACGCCTTAATCCAGCCTGTTGTGTGAAAGATTGCAAACATTGTCGTATGGCGCATGAAAGATTGCAAACAATTTCGTTGTTTACGCCTCATTTGGCTTGGAATTAAACGAGTGGAAATTTTACGTGCCTGTTAAGATTCAATATTTTTTTCTGTGTATTTCAGTTATTTATTATTGAATTCAAGATCTTTTTTATACAAATGTAGCGTTTTCTTCATACTTTTAAGAAAAAATACGGATAAAATTATTCGTCACGGTTTCGAAGGAATTCTCGAATTTTTCCTGTAACACGGCTCATTAGGCGGCGCACACCTTCTTCGTCCATCGTTTTAGCTATCTTATTCCACCAGGTCTTCATTTGATTGATGTCTTTGACAACCTTTCCCTTTGCCTTGAGTCTCCTCTTCATGATTGCCCAGTATTTCTCAATAGGGCGGAACTGGGGGCAGCTGGGTGGGTTAAGGTTTTTCGGAACAACCTGGACCCCTTTCTCTGCATACCATTCTTGAACGACTTTGCGGTAATTACAGCTTGCCAAATCTGGCCAAAACATTACGGAATGGTCGTGGGATCGAATGAACGGCAAAATTCGTTTTTGGAGACACTCTTTTTGGTATAGTTCCGACGTCATTTGTAACGAAAACATTAGTTTTTTTGCCACAGCTGCAAATGCCCTGCCAAATCATGAAGTTTCGTGCAAATTTGTCGGCAAAAACAAATTTAAATTTGGCTGGAACATCCCCCCGAGCCGTTGCCAAGTAAAATTTTTGACCTGGGATTTGCCCGAAGTCAGCCTTGACATAGGTTTCATCGTCCATCAGAAGACACCCGTCGAACTTGGTCAGCACCTGGTCGTATAGCTATGGAGCACGGATTTTGGCCACACTATTCTGTTTTATGGTCCGATTTGGCTGTTTGCTAGCTCGATACGACTTGATTCCTTCCCGGAGTCGAGTTCTCCTCACGGTACTATGGGCAGCACCGAATTTTCTGGCCAAATCACGGTCCGACAGATTGGGATTCCTCTTAATCGTCTTCAAAATCTTACCACGCAGTTTTCGGTCGACAGTTCCACTCCGACAATTGGCAATAAATATGTGTGGATTTTTACCCGTGTATTATACTAAAATTAACAAACGGTTTTGTTGAATTACGCAGAAACTATTAACTAGAATTGCTTGAAAGTGGAGGCAAACTGGAAAAAAAAAACTTTCATAGCTATGAAATCAAAACCAAAACCAAACCTTATTTACGAAAAATCATGGAGTAGAGCTGTCGCATGGTATGTTTTGGCTTCAAAATGTAATTGGCTTCTGCTACAGGCTCCCCCAGGAACATTTCGGTGGCCCCGGGAGTAGCCAATGTGTACAAATGTCCACTTTAAGCTTAAGGAAAGCTTTGTGATGAAAAAAAGAAGAAGAAAGAGCTGTCGCTCGGCATGTTTTGGATGAAAGAAAGATCTGGCCACATCCAGAACCCTTCAGAGGAACCTGTGCCAGGAAAATGGTCATATCTCGGCCATTTTAAGGCCGATTTTTGAGTTCAACGTGTCATTCACTTGGAAAATGTTACTGCTTTTTGCGTTTTTAATAGAAAAAAATATTTCTAAATGGCATCCTGTACAAAATTTCACCAGAAAATCAACATTTGAAACGTTCCCTCTGCAAACCTGGAATATTTCTGGTATCCGGGAACCCTGGCCATTTACGTTACTGCATCATAAAACATATTTCTCCGTTGAATGCTTCTAAGAGAATTAAGATCGGTCAATATTTCGTGAAGTTAAGGCACTCCAAAGTTGACCATATATTTGCGTATTCTAGTTATTTTGTAGCTCTATCATGGTCGAATGAAGAGCTAGAAAGATGATGTGTTTATCAAAGTTGCTTGAAATTATATTCCATACAATCTTGTCTTTAACATCACCCTTCTATTGTGTTTCATTCAAAAGTTAGCAACGTGCGGTAAAGTTTGGAGCTTTAAAACTAGCACCATAAGATGGACAACTTATTTAAGTACAACTTTGTAGAAGACACCATGATTCGGAATCGTAACTCTTAGGAGTTATTAATTTCGCCGTGAAAAAAGGCTTTTCCGATTACTGTGGGTCGTGAACCTTGCGTTTGTTGTACGGCTTGTATCCTGGGTCCTTCGTCATGATAGTGTAGGCAGTCCCGATCGACACATCCAGGTCAGCAGCGGTCTTCCAGACCGGGCGGTTCATTTTTCGACGAACCTGCTCCCTCACCACCTTGATGGCTGCTGGCGTCCTCGCCGAACGCGGCCGCCCGGATCTCGCACGGTCCTTGGCCGAGCCTATCTCCTGGTACCGGCGGATAGTGGTATAGATGAAATTCCGCTTCACCCTTTCAATTTCTGATACAGTCGAATATCAAGTCGAGTGGGGAAATCTTCCAATCAAACTAAAAGATTAAATGTTGTGGAAGAATCATGAACTAGTCTATCTGCCAGTCATAAAACCAAATTTGCTTTGGTTTTATGATTGGCAGAGAGACTAGGTTGTTTGTGCCATTTATATTTCATTCCATACCATAAGCATACTTAACTTAAATCAAGAACCACGATATTGATCGAATCTATAAGTGCTGCGTTCTAACCAGATTTTGAAATTTTGATTGCATACCGGCATGCATTGATTCCAGCTTTTACTTTGTTACATATTTATTAAGCTTCGGCAGTTGGTTTTGCTCTAATTGATAACATCCAATTCAAGTCCCAATCGAAACCACTATCGAATGTACTCATCATATCTGTTTTCAAATTATTTCCTTCAACCGAGATGACTCAACACAGGAAACCACTCGTTGCACCAACGTGGATCTACACCCAAGTCAAACAACTTGTGCCGTTTCCAATTTTGCGAGTAAATATCAAATATTGATGATTTGTTGAGTAGCATTCTGCTTCTTTTTTATTTACATTTTCAGCTTATATCATGTATTACAATCATTGATGGCTCTCAACTTGTTCTAAATGGCCTTCGAATGTTCTTAGTTCGGAGTTTTAGATGCTAGGTATTATTTTTGCATTAATGCGATTGTTCAGTAGAATGACAATTCTCCCACAAGAACTATTCCTAGAGCAGATTTGGAATTGAACCCAGTGAACTTCAGCATGGCTCTGCAGGTGTAGCAGCCCTTAATCAACTGAGGTGAAGGAGGGTAAAAGGAAGGTGCACCGTTGCATGTATGTATTGATTTTCGGATTCTCTCATTTAACATGATGGCTTTATGAGGTTTATGAGACTTAATCAGTCATAAAATTTACTCTTTTTATTGGTGATTGGTGCACTCTACAGATCTGATAGCAAAATGAAACTATGAACATACATTTTGTTGAATTTTATCTGCAACGATGGACTCCACATCGCCAGTGTAACGAAACTATCAATCTAACTGAAACAATGTGACACTGTTTGCCAGGTCATGCCACAATTAACCGGAATACGCACCACACTGGCCGAGTCCACATCCGCTACTCACCAGAGGCTAGCATTTTTCGCGCCGGCACTGACCGACATCGCCCACGTGCATGTGATGTAAAATATGAAATGTTTATTCAGCACAGCTGTATTTGGAAATCATTCCTTATATTACATTTTCCACCCCGTCACACTGAATTGGTGGCGAGCTGCTAGAAATTGATCAAATTGGGTGGGAGGAAGATGGCGGTTCCAGCACCGGAAGATTGTATCAGCAGCAAACTTCCTGCTCAAATCATCGATCCATTCCATCCATTCATTCGGCGCGATGGTCGGCTGACTGGCATTGGACGCCAGATGTGGAGCGGCGGGCGATGGACGGTTTGAAATCTACCGGCGCTTCTGATGTGTTTCCTGTAATTTATCAACTTATTGTGGTGAGATGCTCTGTGGGTGATTTCATCAGTGGCTGTTATATTGTTTCGTTCAGGGCAGAGGAAACCAAGATGTACCTATCTACTGGCGTCAAATATTTGATTATCTGTTTCAGTTTGGGAGAGAAGACCCACTTCCGATGAGGACGATGGTTGCCTGATTTGTTGTTAGCAAAGTGTTTATTGTGGCGTGGAGAAGGAAGTGGCTTAGTACTTTCAGGAGATTTCATTCGAGATAAATTGCATCAAACCTCCCGGACTTATTTTGATCGCTAAGAAGATTGCATAAATTAAGGATAATGAGAAAGCAATTTCCTTTGGACTTTGTTCAACTTTAGCGTCTGATGGGATTTGTTAGTGATCAATCCGTCTAATGGAGGGATGTTCATATGGTCTCTTCAAATTGTACAGATTTCTCCTTTCATCGTTACACCTATCTCTAAATGTTGCCACGTAACCGATCAATCCTGATTCGACTACCTTTCGCAAAGCTTATCGACTATTTCCCAGATAAGCAAAAGCTCCCCCTACATTGATTGGAAACATATCCAATGTTAAATTCTCCATTTGATTGGATTTTCCATACCTCCCTCGAATCATTCCAAAAGCTTGAAGAAGGTTGTTCTAAGCATCCTATTCAGAGAAAAAAAAACCATCCTCCCTCCACTTGGACATGCTCAGGATCACCCATAAAGGAAGCAGTTTAAAAAGGCCCCTGGAATGGGACAGACAGCTTTCTTGTGACATTATTTTAATCTTAATTTTTTACGGTTTCTCGTGAGGGATCATAAAATCAAGTTTTATGACAACGGAGAAAGAGCCACAATGTGGGGACATGACAGGATCGGAACCGAATGAAACGAATATTTTGCACCACCCACGGCGACGACGACACCGACTGGGTGGTGAGCTGCGGTCGGTTTCGCTTTTATGGATGCCGTCTTCCATTGATGTCGTGGTATCTGTCTTGGTGGGCACGATTGAAATGGCTTTTGCAGATGAGCACATCAGACCAGAAGATATTACCCGTCCCGTTTCCAGCCCGTTTCGCCAGCTTGTTGCTGACCTCAATCCTCTTTCCCCAAATGAATCTCGTAAGGTGGCTGCAAAATAGCAACGAACGGCAATGCATCAGTCAAGTGTCAGCCGGAGTGGCATGTATCACGTTTCTAGCATTTTCACGAAACAGTTCCAAGGACAGGGAAAATTTTGTTCGGCATGGATTGAACTATTTTGGGTGGAAATATTCGGATGAAATTCGATTTATGGTGACCCTGAGGGGTCAGGAAAGGTATGATGCTGTTAGTTTGAATACATCGAGGAATTGAGATTATTTTTCGATGTTATCACTCAAGGTTATCAAAATGGTAGAAAGCGGGCGTTTGGCAAAATGAACAAATTAATAAAATTAATGGTGTTCATTTGTTTAGAAAGCACCTGAGTGGGCAATAAAGTTTTCTGTTATTAATTAGTTGTGAGATTTTCGTTCCACTCTCGAGAAAAGCTAAAATTCTTCCAACTGATCCACATTTAAATAAAAAATAGGTAATTTGACGAAACATCACCGGAAAACTGATGTGACTGCCTATATTGGTATCCCAAAATAAACTGGTGAAATTATTTGCATTCTACCCCAGTAATTTGATCATTCATAGCATATCTCGTATCCTTTGTTTAGTGCTTGTCGAGTTACTTAATCAATATTGAGAAATGATGAAGTAAAACTATGTTCATTTAGAATCCGGAATGATAAAATCATCTGTATCTCGGTAACGGATTGACGTGCAAATAAGTTCAATACATCAAAACAAAGGTAATTGTACTTTAAGGAAAAAAATATCAATACAAATCATTTCTCTTCGTTTTGAATGAAAATTCGCACTTTCTTCTTTATTCCTCCCATCAAACGCTGCACACCTCCGGAGTCAACTTCCTTAGCACATTTGTTCCACATTTTGGTCATTTGAGTCGCGTCCCGAGCCGTTTATTCACCTTTCTTAAGCTTCCGCTTCAATATTGCCCAAAATATCTCGATGGGCCGGAACTACGGGCAGTTGGGTGGATTTATGTTTTTATCGATGAAATCTACGTTATTGTTGCGGTACCACTGGATGACTTCCCGGCTGTAGTGGCAACTCGAAAAATCTGGCCAAAACTTCACGGGACCTTTATGGGACCTTTAACCTCGTGCGCGATTTTTGAGGCATTTTTCCTTGTACAGCTTCGAATCCATCGTCTTATTCGTCACGAACACTTTGGTCTTTGCTCCTCAGCTGCATATCCCTTGCCAAATCATCAGTTTTTTTGGCAAATTTGTCCATAAAAGCAAACTTAAACTTCGCAGGAACATCTCCTTGGGCCGTTTCCATTGTGAATTTTTGGCCAGGAAGCTGTCCGAAATCCATTTTGACGTAGGTTTCATCGTCGATGAGCAGGCATCCTTGGTACTTCGTCAAAACCTGCTGGTACAATTTCCGAGCTCTGGTTGCTTGCTAGCTCGATAAGAACGATATCCTGCTCGCAAACGAATTCTTCGAACGGTACTGCGATCAGCAGCGTATTTTTGTGCGATTTCATTATCTGATAGTCCGGGTTTGCTCTGATGGTTCTCAACACCTTCTGGTTCAGCTTGCGGTCATATGTTCCACTGCGACGCTTATCTTGAGGCACTCGATCCACGCTCTTTCGCTCCCTGAACCGTTTGAGCACATCATACACGGTTGATTTGGCGATTTTCCACGTTTTTGCGATTTTTATTGCGGACCACGTTGGATTATGATCGTGGGTGTGCAGAATTTTTTTCTTTCCTCTAAGCTTCCATCTGGAATAACTTTTGACTCACTGCACGAAACACCGTGAAATTTGTGCCACAGAAAGTGGGCGCCTAGGCGAACAAGCTGCTATAATAGAAATCTTCCAGCGGTCACTTTCCTTGCCACTGCAACACAATAAGTGATTCCGGATTCTAACTGGACAGAACTTTATTCGGTGTTGTGACAGTTGTCATTGTTGTCAATGCATCGATTTTTATTGAAAAAAATCGCTTTTTCAATCCTGAAAGCATTTTTGAAAGGAGTGAAAGCACTCTTCATTGGGGGGCCCCTTTTTTAACCAAACACAACGGCAAGGTGGGTTAAAACACCCCATTAATTTTGTAAAAAAAAATAAATTTTATTTTTTTTTTTTTTTTTATTATTTAAACAAAAAGGAGGAGGACGACAAATGGTTGTTGTCTGGTGGTACTTTTTTTAAAATCCTTTTTTTTGATCTCTATAAATGTAAATTTTTTTTTTTGTGTTTTTTTTTTTTAAAACAATTATTTTTTTCTCTTTGTTTTTTTTTTTTTTTTTAAATAAAAAATAAAAAGTAAAGCGGGGTGGGGGGGGGGGTGGGGGTGGGGTAGGCATACGCCCAATTCAAATTCCTATCACCGCGGGCCCGACCAGAAGGGCATAACATAAAAATATCAAAATTATAACAAACCTTGTTGCGACTAACTGATTATGATATAAATTTGTTAAAGACGTTTTCATCTGGATAATTGCAAAACATACTTATAACAAATTAAGATATAATACCCTGGGAGACACAATCTGCGTGAAGAAATAGATTAATTCTAACAATAGCTGATATAATTTTGCTACATCGTAACAAAACTGTTACAAATTTTGATTTGTTTATGTTATGTCTATATCATAGCTTGCTAATATTTTGTTACCTCTTGAGGATTTTTTGTAACAATTTCTGTTATTTTAACTACATCCGCGATCTAAATTCTAACAACCTCTGTTATAAAAACGGCATAACTGAATAACAACACTTGAAATAATTTTGTTGTTTCCTTCTGGTCGGGATTGGTTAATTTATGTAAGTCATGAAGAGGAGGGGCAATATTATATGGGGCCGCGGGTTTTTTTTTTTGGGGGGGGGGGGGGGGGTGTTTCTTTTGTTGGGGGGAGAGGGTTGTGTTGGGTTTGTTGGTTTGTTTGTTGTTTAGCTCTTTTTGTTTTTAGGTCAGGGGGGGGGGGGTAAAGCAAGGGCCGGGGGGGGGGGGGGGGGGGAAATATAAAAAACAACAAAAAAAAAAAAAAATTTAATAAAAAATTTTTGTTTGGTTGGAATGGTATTGGGGGGGGGGGGGAGGGGGGGGGTTGGGGGGGGGGGGGGACGATTGAACTTGGACTTTCTTTCTTGGTTCATCTCATCTTTATTGCGGGTGGCCATCTGCAGGTGACGTGGGATGATTGATTCTTGTCTCGTTGTCACGGGCGGCTTTTTCCCGCCAACTAGTAGGCTTCAGCAGCCATCTTTCTCGCAGCGACGTTGACGGGAGCATCGGCAACAACAGCCAACTGCACCAACGCCTCTCTAGGCAGCGACTGCTCGTCCAACTGCAGATCCTACTCTGCACAGCACCACGACTGCCGGAAAACTAAATCAAAATGCGAAGGTGTACCCCTTATATAACATTCATGGCTGCCTAGGAGACGTTCCTTACTTAAATATGAAGTCTGTGCGCGGAAAGTACTGTGTATTTGGTAAATTTACTATGAAAAATCGATATTATAAGACATCACTTCATATTTGCGTTAATTTTATTAGTTGCATGTTAAAAATCAATAGTTTGAAATATTTTAATCGAAGCGTAGAAAATGTTCCGATCGATTGGTGCAAACATTTTGGAAATCAATCGTGGAATGACTTAGTTATTAACGTTCAAAACCTATATATTTTTCGTGACGCTCCAAATTTTCGCAATTCGAACGTGTACTCCAGTATTGAAAACACAGACGTAGTCCTACGTCAAAACGTTGTTTTGAAGCCACGCCGAAAGAAGAGTATCTTTTACAGGACAAAAAAGGTAAAATTGTGGCATGCAGGGAAATTGACATGAGCATTAAATAGATTGCATTGCGGCTTTGTAGACCCCCATGGGCGATGCAAAATGTCCTTGCTGATTCGGAAAACTACGCCAAAAAGTATCCGAAAATGATCAAAGGGAAGCTAACAGTTCGTGACATGAGAAAAAATAGTCAATACACATTCCACCACATCTCTCAGTGAAATCCAGGCCGAGCTCGATTTAAACGTGTATCGAAAGACGATTCGCCAGGTTTTGGTGAAAAATCCAAACAAATGCCGGGCAAAAATGATGCGGGCGCCTTGCCTGAAGGAAGAGCATAAGGCGGCAAGACGGGAATTTGCAAGATCGAACATGAATCGTGACTGGAACTTGGTACGTTTGTGGAAATAATGATATAATTAAAAGACTCATATGATGGTTGTCAATGTGAAAAATAATCCTATCTTTATATCAGGTTATCTTCAGTGATGGTAAAAAATTTAATCTCGATGGTCCTGATGGATTTAACTCTTATTGGCGTGATCTGCGTAAGAGTGAGATCAACTTTTCTACATGGAACCTCAGAGGAGGAAGCTGTATGGTGTGGGGCGCATTTTGCAGTCGTGTGAAGCTGGAATTGGCGTTCACTTTTAGCAACATGAATAGTAAAGATTACGTTCAAAACGGCAAAGGGTAAATGCACCCTTCTTTTTGCGGAAATGCTCCTTAAACATTGGAAAAAGGCTCCTTAGATGCAATCAGAGGTGCAATTAACCTTCTGGTTAGCGCTTGCCGGATGTTTTGATGGGTCTTAAGTTTCTTCAAGATTGTATAGTTTTGACGGGTCTTAAGTTTCTGAATTTAAGAGTCGTCAAAACAAAATTAAGACCCGTCAAACCGAAATTAAGACTCTTCAAAATGAAATTAAGACTCGTCAAAATAAAATTTAACCGCGTCAAAACTACCTAGAAGATTGCAGAGCGAAGCTCCGCTATACAATCATGAAGAAACTTAAGACCCGTCAAAACAACCGGCAAGCGCTAACCAGAAGGTTAATACCTCCGATTGCATTATACCGGGCAAACGCATCTAAGAAGCATTTTTCCTAAGTTTAAGGAGCATTTTCCCAAAAAGAAGGATGCATTTACCCTGCTGCCGTTCAAAACGGCAATACTCCCGGGTTAAGTTGATTTTTCAACAAGACAATTCATCCATCCACAACAGTGCTGAGACTTTAAAGTGGCTCAGGGACAAGAAAATCGACGTTCTCCCATGGCCTGCTCGATCTCTCGACTGCAAGCCGATAGAAAATCTATGGGAAATTATTGTGCGTCGAATCTATGTCAACAATAAGCGTTACGCCAATGTGGGTGAGCTTAAAACTGCCATCATGGCAGCTTGGAATGCTGTTAAATCAAGTATCATCAAAAATTAAGTCAACAGTAACCGCAAAACCGAGTCTACGCAGTGATCAACAAGAATGGAGAACCAATTAAGTATTGAAGACTGACTGTGTTATGTTCATTGATTTGAATTTCAAGAGCTACCAGATCCAGATCTCCTTCACGCAGTGTAGTACCAACCAATTTAAACTATAGAACACCAAATCTAGAAAATGAGAATTAACATTAAGACTAACCTTGTTTTCCTCATTTCAAGCTCATCCTCGGTGGCTCAGTTCGAGTATTTAAAAAGGCAAATTTTAAAATGTAATAAGGACTGAGATATGTTACTTTGACTTCAAAAACAAATATGTTTCTTATACTATAATTGTTACTTTTGTATTCACTATACGCGGAGTAACGGTATGATGATGTAGAAGGAAATATTTTCTCATAACCATGAGGCCCCAAGAGTGGACAGTAATTTTGCTAGAACAAAAGATATGAAGAGAATGTGTTGATAGTTTCGTTAGTGTACGGCAGGCTTTGAAAAATTGAACAGAAGTTGTGGAAATTGAGCGAAGGGCATTTGAAAGGTAGTACTGGAACCAAGCACACATTATTTTGCCATACTACCCGCGTGCTGGGTAGGCAAGATGAGGATCCCCTTGACTGTTTCTTAGTTCGAAATTATTCCGACTATAGTTCAGTGGTAGATCTGACACCCCGTAACGTGCCAAGAAAAGGTGAACGTTACCGGTCATCGGGTAGGTAACACATCTCACAGCTGAACTACGATTAACCCTTCTTACATTGTGATCGCATGAAAATCCGAATATCTTTTCTAAGCCCGCAGGGCCAAGTGTCATATATCCAGCTCGTCGTATATGAAGAATATCTGATAAACTTTGTCTTGTGTGTATATCAGTGACACACTAAGCGAAATAAACTTTCGATATTCATAAGATTGCATTATGATTATTTGCTACAAGAAATCGTTACGAATTTCATCAATTTCACTTATGAAATATAATGATGTTGAAAAAATAAAAATGTGGAGCACCCTGGATTCGAACCCTGAACGTTGAGGTTATGGGTCCAGTGACTTGACCACTAGTATATATAAACACTTGTCATAAGGAAAGCTTAAAGGCGAACAACAACAACATCGTTTAAAACAAAATCCATTCATATGTCAACCTTATGAAATTTAAAGCATCGTTCATAAGTTGAACCTTATAAAATTCTTAAGAAAGATTTTTTGGCTGAGTGCACTACAAAGTAAGGCGTGTTTCTCAGCAACCCAGAAATCGGTCCACCGGCTCCGGAAATATCTCAAGAACACGTTTCAGTGGATATGGGTCGTTCATGTACACTGAAAGTTAATTTTAGTTTATAATACGCAATCGAAGGTAGAACTAACGAATCTATTCATTGTTTTCAGCAACGAAACTGATTTGTTCTTTCTATGAAGATACATTCGTATTTAATGGCACACGCGCAACTGTCAAAAGCACGAAGCATTTGTTGACACAGAAACAACATTCGTGCATTGTACGAAAACAATACAGAGAACTACGAATATTTTGTTACCAATGTAAAAGAAACGTCTCTCTGATGGTTGCCTGAATGACTGAGAGATCTACTTTATCGACTCGAAATGTAATTGACAAAAAAGCGCAACCACGTGGAGCTGTCCAGCTTTTTTAATGTTTCTGACATGGGATTCGATCCTGTATTTTAAGAAAGAGCTGATACTGCATCCTTGGGTGATCTCACTATGCCATGGCGACTCGTGAGGTGATGATAGAATAATGAGTATGAAGTTATAACTCCTGACAGCGCTTCAATTTGTATTTTGGGATAAATAAATTATTCCCGCCCATCCTAGCAGCAACATCAGCGAAGCAGCGATTGGCCTTCACGAAATCTATTTCGTGCATTATACAAAAAGGTGTAATGATAGCATTTCACTAGATAAAAAGCAATATGAATGTTTCATAGAATATACGAGACATTTGTTCTATGTACAAAATCCATGATTACGAAGCGAGTGATGGTTAATTTACGAAAATAAATTTTCAGTGTATAATTGGCTATAATCACGTTGAAACAGCAGCATTTCAAATCTTATGAGAATCCTATAAAAATTGTACTCGAAAAAACTACACAACTTTCTTTTCTGTATAACTTTAAACCGCATTTGTAAAAAATTCTGAAATGTTGGGTGAAATAGTTTAAAGTGTTTTGGCTCGGGGGGGTGGGGGGGGTGGGGTAAAAAAAAAAGGGGGGGGGGGGGGGAAAAAAGGGGGGGGGGGGATTCGGGGGGGGGGGGGGGGGGAAAAATGAAGCGGGCCGGACTTCATGTCTTCAAGATAAGGAAGGCGCCTTATCAAACCGATAAACGGTGGCCAAATCCCGCACCAGGAAGCTGTACTGCGAGTGGTTGGTGCACGATGCCGAAATGCATCATAATGGACGACAAGACGTATATTATAGCGGACGCCAAGCAGATCCCCGGCTTGGAGTTTTTCGTCGGAATGTCCAATTTTTAGGGAAATTTTTAGGGAGTCTGTTCAAAGAACTGGTTTTCAGCTTCGATTTGAAAATCTTTTAAGGAAATGTCATACTGCTGATACAGGTTTATCTACATTAAAATAACCCCGTGACATGTTTCAACTCCGTTTGTCTTTGATACAAATAAATTGTGCGGCAAACAATCCCTCTTACATAATTATATGCCTATTATCCCCCACAAACTAGTTGTCCTTTTCTCAAAAACCGCAACGCAATAACATTTCTGCAAAAGTTTTGTAACATTTTAGCAACTTTTTGTAGCATCAACCACAAGGTCAAGTGCACACCTTTCGCATGCACGACTTTCTTTATATACGTATCCCCTCCAGTCCTCACCCACTCCCTCGGCGACCGAAGGAAATTCCAAAATACCTTCCAGCTAGTATTTGCATTCTGCTCTCGTCTTGCTTTCTAGACGGTATAGGTATAGGTGTAACCAAACAGAACCCAACAGAATGTGTTGAGAACAGAAAGTTTACTGAACATTTTCTAGCCAGGAGTAGACCACGGTCCGTGTTCGAGTTGGTTTCGGTTCGGTTTGAGGGAGGTGGTTCCTTTCAACGCATTTTCAGTTTGGTGCAGTAGGAAAAAAAAACCTAGCGTAAGTTGCTACTACATTCCGCTTCTTATGCAATCAGCAACCAAAGCCCATAAACTGAAGAGGCTGTGCGCTTTCCGCAATTGTCTCGTAATGTACAAAAAATATCATTATCCTGGTTAGCCGTTTGGGATGTTTTCGATTTCGAAGCAGACATTCGTTGGAATCGTGAAAATTATCCATCGCAAACCACAATGGAAGTTCGTTGTAACACGAAATGAACCCTGACGCTGGGATTAAAAGTTACGATTTGCGTTTGCGGTTGCCTAAGCTGTGAAAACATCCAAATGAAGGAGCATTTTAACTTTTTCAGAAGCGTTGTGGTCGTCAGCGTGAGCGAATTTGATTTTCCAATTATTTAGCACTTTGTTTTTATGTTTTCTACGTGATGAGAGCAAAATTAGAATGAAAATCGAGCACCTGCCCCCAATAAACCAGGCATGGTTCATTTCTTCATTTTGATCATTCTGATCATGGCGTACCTATGTTAAAGACTGTACTTGAAAATAATGAGACACAGACAAAATGGTCAGCGTATGATACAATCGATCGAGACCAGCTATGGCAAATCATGCACGAATATGGATTTCCGGAAAAACTGACGCTTTTGATCAAAGCAACGATGGATCGTGTGATGTGTGTCGTCCGAGTATCAGGGACGCTCTCGAGTCCCTTCGAATCTCGGAGAGGGGTACGGCAAGGTGATGGTTTGTCGTGTTTGTTGTTTAACATTGCATTGTAGGGTGTGATTCGAAGAGCTGGGATAGACACGAGTGGCACGATCTTCAGGAAGTCTGTCCAACTATTTGGCTTCACCGATGACGTTGATATCGTAGCACGTAACTTTGAGACGATGGCGGAAACGTACATCAGACTTATTTTTGGGCTGGTAGGATTGGGCTTGTGATTAATGCGTTAAAAACAAAATACATGAAGTGAAGAGGCTCACGAGAAGAAAATGTTAGCCTCCTAGCACAAGTTCAGATCGACTGGGATGAAATCGAGGTAGTAGACGAATTCGTGTATCTGGGCTCATTGGTGACCGCCGATAACGACACCAGCAGAGAAATACAAAGGCGCATCATGGCTGGCAATCGTGCCTACTTTGGACTTCGAAGGACGCTAAGATCGAACAAAGTTCGCCGAACCACAAAGTTGACTATCTATAAGACAATAATTAGACCGGTAGTTCTCTACGGCCACGAAACATGGACATTGCTAGTGGAGGACCAACGCGCCCTTGGAGTCTTTGAACGGAAGGTGCTGCGTACGATCTACGGTGGAGTGCAGATGGAAGACGGAACGTGGAGGAGGCGAATGAACTTCGAATTGTACCAGTTGCTGGGAGGAACCTCCCATCGTACCCATCACAAAAATCGGTCGACTACGATGGGCTGGGCATGTCGTAAGAATGTCGGACGACAGCCCTGCTAGAAAATGGTTCTCGAAAACGAACCGACAGGTACCAGAAGAAGAGGCGTGCAATGAGCAAGGTGGATTGATCAAGTAGAAGGCGACCTGCGGAACCTCCGCAGACAGCGAGGCTGGCGAGGTACAGCCATGGACCGATTTCAATGGGGAAACAACTTTTGTGTACAGCAGAGGCCACACCGGCCTTAGTCTGATTGAAAAAAAAAAAAAAAAGAGGGAGGGTTGGTTGCTCCCCCCCCGCCCATTTTATTGGCTGTGCGGTGTAGTTGCTGCTGATCATTAACGGCGGTGCCGCGATTGATGCGTGGAGTGTGCAAGTGAGGTTGTTGGTAAGGGAAGTCGTCGGTTAATATTTAAGGGGCAAAAAAATTTAGTTAATGTTTTGCCCTTTCGGACCATTTGCGACCGCGTGGCTACTGTTATAGCCAGCGCTGTGCTGAGCTTTTCGATGATCTTCTTTATTTTTGTCTTTATTTTTGGTGGTGATGTTGGGCTGTGAGGTCCTGTTGGGGGGTCGTCGTCGTCGATGGTTGTGGGCGCCGTAAGTCTCAAATACACTTGGGAAGCTATGGGGGAGGGGGAGAAATCTTGTGGGACACTCTCCTTATTTTTGCAGGGTTATTGGATAAATCTTTTCTAAAAAAAATATTTAATTAATTGTTTAATCTTTGGTTTTTTTTTTGTTAAAAATATTGTGAAAACTTCACGTTCAATTGGTTTTTAAATAATTATTAAATTAATGATCGATGTAAAGTTGTGAGTGTGCTTTTGTGTAAGTTGGTATGTAAAAGGGGTGAACAATTTTGGGTTTTTCTTCTTCTCCATATATATCGCTTTCGAAACTTTTTGACAAACCTAGTATTTGTTTTGACGTAGGACTTACGTCTCTCTTTTCTTTTCTCTTGTGTAGGCGCGGTCTGGAAAATCTGCGAAAACGTAAGTGTTACGCGGGTTTGGGGACTTTGAACGATAATATTTTCTGTCTCCACAGAAATTTTACGATAAGAATTTCATTCGCAAGGTAGAACATCAAAGCTGAATCCCTGTTGCAAACTTAATTCATAATGTTTGTTTAAACTTCTTAAAATGTACTTAAAAGAAAAATGCCTAAACGCACAAAGCTATTGGTCAAAAATGACATCATATTTGCGCCTCGCTCTGATTGGTTCATACTGTCACAGTTACTGTGCCAGCGATTATCGAACATGTGGCATGTGGGGACGACCGACCAATCATCAGTTCTCGCTGTGCATCCGTATGCGACAGACGTGTTCGGCGAGCACGTTGGTAGAAAACGCCGCCCGTGAAAATAAGAAGACCAGAATCATCCCACGTAACCTGCAGCTGGCCATCCGCAACGACGAGGAGCTGAACAAACTTTTCTTCGGTGTGACCATTTCACAGAGTGGTGTCCTGCAGCCCAAGAAGACTGTAGAAAATTTCAATCGCAAACCATGTTATCAACTAAAATCAGTCCTTTTCAGGACGATTAAATCAATTTACCGACTGAAGAGTATGTTTGATAGAAATTTCTCTTGAGCTCATCGAAATTTCTATTACCACACACCGGTCAATATGGCGTTGAAAAAGCCGCGTCTCGGAGAAAATGGCCAAATCAATCGCCCACATCATCTTCGTGGTCAAGTGGTTAGCGGCGTCGCCCGTTGTTCATTGCCATGAAGTGAGGGTTCGATTCCCGCTCCAGCCTGTGGAACTTTTTGCAACACGAAAATGTCCAAACTGGTCCACTTGGTGTTAGGTTAAGTTATTCGTTGTAATTCGTTCTATGTTCAATGTTCAGTCTGTACAAATTCGAGTTGAAGACGGTGTAAATGTTAATTTTTTTCGTAGTATTACGTGCTGCCAAACACTCAGGCCATCCTGCTGCCCAAGAAGACCGAGAAGAAAATTTCAATCACGAACCATGTTCCCTCCGTTAACAACTAAAACCCGGTCTTTTCAGGACGAACAAATAAATTTGCCAACTAAAGAGTATGTTTGATTGACATTTTTAGTACTACCTGTTGAATTTTTATTACCACGTACCGGCTCAACATGGCGTTGCTTGAAAAGCCGCGTTCTGGAGAAAATGAGCAACATATTTTATTAATATCCATATATAAATCTCTATTTGTCATGTTAAAACTAGCAAGCACATTGTACATTCAACAAACGAAATATTAACAGTTAATTTGAGTCGAACTGCAACACGGCAGACTAGTTATATGTTTCACATATTCAGTGTAGGGGGTAGGTTAGCTTCATTGTAGTTCTTGTTGTACATAGGTACATAGTGGATTAGTTGCAGATAATAGATAAGGTTAGTTGCGGGTAGTTTTAAAGTGTGAGTTATATTTTTTCTGGCCAATATTTATAAACTCTATTGTTTTGCAGTTTCAGAAGCAAGTGTGTCTATATCTCAACTCTCTTTGGATGGGGTTCTGAGGCCCTGACAAGGGCCGTTTTTCTGTTGCCTGAGTTGAAAAGATGCGAATTTAACCTCGGAAACCCCAGTTGCTCTAATGAAAACTAATGATTTAATTTCCACGCTGCTGTCTGTCGTAACTACTGAGGCCCGTCCCCTTTTGTAAAACTTGATTTGCATTGCCTTCGTTGAGAACCCCCTTCTTGTCATGTTATGATATATGCCATTATTTAAAACAGGCCTGGCATTCCCGTTAAAACAATAAAGAAGAAGAATAGTAATCATTCGTTATTGAATCATCGACACGTTCAGACGTGTGTATCCCGCTCTTATGATAAAAAAGCGCTTTTCCGAGTTTTTCGCCCTGCGGCTGGAGATCGAGTAGACGCCGCCTGATGAGGCTGGTACGTCCGCTAGACGAGGCAAGCGGAAGAAGCCCGACGACGACGCTGACGTAAATCGTCCCTCCGTAAACAACTAAAATCTGTCTTTTTCAGGATGACCAAATCAATTTGCCAACTAAAGTGTATGTTTGATTGAAATTTCTCTTGAGCTCATCGAAATGTTTATTTCCACGCACTGGGTCAACATGGCGTTGCTTAAACTGCCGCGTCCCGGAGAAAATGGCCAAATCAATCGCCAACACCATCTTCGTGGTCAAGTGGTTAGCGGCGTAGCCCGTCGTTCAAGCGGTAGTCATGAAGTTTGGGGTTCGATTCCCGCTCCAGCTAGTGGAAGTTTTTGCAAAACGAAAATGTCCAAACTGGTCTACTTGGTGGCTAGGTTAAGTTGTTCGTAATTCCCTCTACACCCAAACTAAGAAAGTAAGATTGTAATACAATTCCGCTTGATTTTGTTCCATTCTTGCTATTGATTGTAGCTTGGATGAAATATCTAACAATAGTTGTGGGCAAAAGAGCAACAGCAATTCGCAATCAAAAATTGAACGTGTGCGTGAGGGTTGTGCGCAGTGATATTTAGTTGATGAGTAAGAGATGAGTGTCCCAAAGTCAGATGGCTCACAAAATTAAAATGTGCTATACATGAGGTCGGGATTCAGCCACGTTGACAACGGAATAAAAACCCTACAGTTAGTTCTCTTGGCGAGGAATTCAACGTACAGCAATGAAGCAAATGGACATATCTTCCACCAAGCTTTGTGCAACCTGTCGCTAACATACTTGCATGGCATTGTTTATTTCATAAAACGCTTTGTCGATGATCAGTGAGAACCAAAATGGAACACTTGACGACGGCAATACAACAGTGGCCAATATCAATCAACGGAGGTGCTTGAGAATGGCTCAATAGTAAGTAGGGCTGACGAACTACCACTAATTTCTTCAGAGTCATGTGCTACTGAGATTCTGGTGTATTGCCAGAATTTTAATCGTATGAGTGGCGCATTAAAGATGAGTCAAATTCATAAAAACGTATTAAGTTCTTCATTTTCGGTAATTTTGGGTACCGAAACTAGTTGGAATGAGAGCATTAAAAGTGATGAAATTTTTGGTAGTAATTATAATGTATTCAGAGATGACCGTGACTTACTCTTAACTCAAAGATTGTCTGGTGGAGGAGTTCTCGTTGCGATATCCTCAAAGTATAATTCTGAACTTATTGTTTCATCCAAATTTAAGGAATTTAATCATGTATGGGTTAAAACACATATTGCGGATGAGACCCATGTTTTTGTCACAGTGTACTTTCCACCTGACAAAGCTTGCATGGCATCATATGAAATATTTTTTCAAACCGCTGAAGCAATCGTATCTCGTTTCCCTCCTGAATTCAAAGTTCATATATATGGTGATTTCAATCAGCGCCATGTCGATTTTATTCCTGATTCTGATAATGAGAGTATTTTATTTCCCGTCGTTGGTGATAACGAAACACTGCAACTTATTTTTGAGAAAATTGCGGTTTTAGGGTTCAACCAAATAAACCACGTAAAAAATCAACAAAATTGTTACTTAGATTTTTTATTAACGAACATACTTGAAGACTTTTGTGTTAGTGAATCTCTTTCTCCTTTATGGAAAAATGAAGCTTTTCACACTGCTATAGAGTTTTCAGTTTTCGTACATAATAACGTTAATCCCAACGATTGCTATTACGAGAATACCTTCGACTTTAACAAGGCTAACTATGACAATATAAGACAAAAATTGAATAATGTAAATTGGCAAACAGTTCTTAACAATGAAGAAAATGTTGAATACGCAGTGGAGATTTTCTATAAAATCTTGTTAGAGATCATTCAGGAGGATGTTCCACGCACGAGAAGGCGACGAAATTATAACTAAAAAAATCCAGTCTGGTTCAATAAACAAATCATCAATCTAAAAAATCGGAAACAGAAGGCTCATAAAACGTATAGAAAATACAATAATCAAGCTAATTAAGATACATATATGAACATTTGTGCTCAACTTAATTGCGCTATTTCTGCTGCACTTAATGCGTACAACACGAAAACGGAAAATGAAATGAAGTCATGTCTAAAAAAATTTTTCAACTATGTAAAAACTAAACTAAAATCTGGTAGCTTCCCATCAACATTGACTTTGGATGAAAGCGAAGGCGATAATGCAGAAGATATTTGTAATCTTTTCGCGACATTTTTTCAAGAAACTTATTCTAAGTTTTCGGATTGCACAGCACGGCTTTTTCAAGGGACGTTCCACCACTACAAACCTTCTCGAATTTGTTGATTACTCATTGAAAGCAATGGATAAACGCAATTACATAGAAGCTCTTTATACAGACTTCAGCAAAGCGTTTGATAAACTTGACATTTCTATGTTGATATTCAAGCTTGAAAAAATACGAATTGAGTTAAGACTCCTCAATTGGATTAAGTCGTATTTAACTGATCGCCAGCAAATAGTTAGATTAAATGATAAAAAATCAAATGCTATTAAAGTCACGTCTGGTGTTCCTTAAGGTTCACATCTAGGTCCACTTCTTTTTATCTTATATGTTAACGATATATCTTTTATTTTAAAAAATCTAAGAGTTCTTATATATGCTGACGATATGAAACTGTTTTATGAAATAAGAAATGATGAAGATATAAATGTATTTCAGAATGAAATCCAGGTCTTTTATGTATGGTGTTGTAAAAGCTTGTTGTAACTAAATGTAAAAAAATGTAATCTTATAACTTATAGTCGAAAACGAAGCACACCAAGTATTGCAGTATCTTTAGGAAATCAAAATATTAAAAAATGTGATAAAATAAGAGATTTAGGAATAATTTTAGATACCAAATTGACATTTGTGGATCATTATACTACATTAATTCATAGAGCAAGCAACATGCTTAATTTCATAAAACGTTTTGGCCACAACTTCCAAGACCCTTACACAATCAAATCATTAGATATTTCCTTTGTGAGGTCAATATTAGAATACTGCAGTGTTGTTTGGTCACCTCATATAAAAAAGCACGATGAGCGTATAGAGTCAATTCAAAAGCAATTTTTATTATACGCACTACGTAGGTTAGGATGGACACAATTTCCCCTCCCTTCATATGAAGCACGTTGCTTGTTGATCAACATTCAATCATTGAAAGAGCGTCGAGATTATGCTATGGTCTCATTTGTTAACGACCTCGTTTCGCAACGAATAGAATCAACTGAATTATTGTCATAATTAAACTTTTATGTACCTACCCGACAACTACGTAATCGAAATTTGTTTGCTTTAGATCACCATCGTAAAGGGCGATACGGTCAAAATTTGGTCAATATCAACTTGACGTATTTCTTTCAATTTTGCATTTAAAAAACCTGAACACCCCTCATTTTGAAGGTGTGTGTGTGTAGAATGTTGCTCCTATTTTGATTTTGGAATTCACTCTTCAGTTGTCAAAATGCCGTCCAAGCAAGAAGAGCAGCGTATCAAAATTTTGCTCGCGCATCGCGAAAATCCGAGCTACTCGCACGCAAAGTTGGCAAAATCGCTAAAAGTTGCCAAATCAACCGTTACAAATGTAATTAAAGTGTTTGGGGAACGTTTGTCGACAGCCAGGAAGTCTGGATCGGGGGGAAATCGAAAACCGGAAGCCGCTGAGACGACAAAGAGAGTTGCCGGTAGTTTCAAGCGAAACCCTAACCTATCTCTCCGAGATGCCGCAAATAAGCTGGGTGTATCGTCTACAACCGTGCATCGAGCCAAAAAACGAGCCGGACTATCGACTTGCAAGAAGGTAGTGACTCCAAATCGCGATGATAAACAAAATACGACGGCCAAAGCGCGATCCCGGAGGCTGTACACGACGATGCTGACGAAGTTTGACTGCGTGGTAATGGACGACGAAACCTACGTCAAAGCCGACTACAAGCAGCTTCCGGGACAGGAGTTTTATACGGCAAAAGGAAGGGGAAAGGTAGCAGATATTTTCAAGCACACGAAACTGTCAAAGTTCGCAAAGAAATATCTGGTTTGGCAAGCCATCTGTACCTGTGGCTTGAAAAGCAGCATTTTCATAGCTTCCGGGACTGTCAACCAAGAAATTTACGTGAAAGAGTGTTTGAATAAACGTCTGCTGCCTTTCCTGAAGAAACACGGTTGTTCCGTACTGTTTTGGCCGGATTTTGGCATCTTGCCATTACGGTAAAAAGGCCATGGAGTGGTACGCCGCCAACAACGTGCAGGTGGTTCCCAAGGACAAGAACCCTCCCAACACGCCAGAGCTCCGCCCAATTGAGAAATACTGGGCTATTGTCAAGCGGAACCTAAAGAAGACCAAAAAAACTGCTAAGGACGAGCAGCAGTTCAAGGCAAACTGGCTTTCTGCGGCGAAGAAGGTGGACAAGGTGGCTGTACAAACTCTGTTGGCAGGGGTCAAGCGTAAGGCCCGGCAATTCGGATTTGAAAAAGCGGAAGCCTAACTGAATATTTTTCCTGAATTTTATACTAATTGAACTTGAAAATGAAATTTAATTTGATTTTTTAAATAAACGATTTCACCGATTTACACGCGTTTTCCCTTGACCAAATTTTGACCGTATCACCCTTTACAGATACAATCCAAGCATCTTTTAAATTCTTATAAACGTATATAAAGACCATATCAAATCCTTAGCACTTGATTTCCAATATGTATTCTCTTTTATTACTCAAAAACCTCAATAAAATGACTGCTTCTATAGTTATGACACGGGGTGTAGTGGACGGATTATTATGTTTTAAGCTAACTCAATTTAGACGTCTTCCAAATTTGGAAGATCAATATGTAATCGATGCAGACCCACCTGGTACCTCATTAGCCAGATGCTTAGAGGCGGACCGGAAGATTTGATGAGCTACCTCCCCCAATTCATAGGAGATTAATCACAAGATAAAAAGTGCAAAACTTGACAACTCTCTGCAACCCTTAATCTTGCCCGATTGAGCCCATATTATGGGTAAAGTTTTTTCTTTAACTGATTGAAATTTTAGATGAACTGCGTTCATGAAACTCGCTGGTTACATTTTTTTCATACATCCATTGGCACCCTAATGGTTTCACATAGCCAAGTTATTTGCTTTATGTTTTCTCCGTAAATGTTCTTTGAACATGCTAGCTTACTCTGCCTATGGCCGCTGGCTGCCTAAAGTAGTCGTTTAACAAGCGAATAATGTAATTTGAATCCCCATCAGTATGTCTTAAATGGATCCCTCTTATCTCCTAACAGAATCGGGGGTCTTTTATCATAAAATTACAGTGTTAGTCCTTAATCGCACGCATGGTTACGATCCTGCCTACATTTATATTACAGGTAAGTAAATTTTCAATCACATGACAAGCGAAAAGCTTGAGATGCTAAAAGGAAGAAGAAGAAGGTCTTAGATCCGTCAAAAGCATACATGCACTGTCAAATACATACTAATGCAAACTCAACACGTCGTCCAGCGATACAGAGTCGTAATCTTTGATAATGCATCCTGTACTGCAATGACATGAAACGGAAAAGCCAACATAAACATTGATAAAATGTTTTCTTCGCGTTAGGGACGCAATGCTATCAAGCGAAACTGTTTCGAAAGCCAGACTGCCGAAACTGAGAACAAAGGGTAAGGTTCATATTTTGGTAACATATAATTTCGTTACATGGCTTGAAAACACATTCTACACGTTTCCTAAAAAGTCTTAATTTTATTCTGAATTGCTGAGAAAAAAAGATTCTAACAGTTGGTTGTGAACAGATCGTCCTGCCAGCTGTCCTTTACACATACTTATATTTATATGTCCAACGTTTATTATTTGCCCTAGTCCTTGTGCCATTTCTTTATCATAAAAACCTGATGGACTCGAAGCAATTACTTTAATGTGGCCCTAGGGTTATTGATCAAGCTCTGGACTATTCATCATGTATTTCCAATATGCCAACAACATCATTTATAATGAATCAATTGCTATGACTTAAGGATAAAATATTGAAAACAAAAAGTTCGAACCCTAGGCTCGCTAAGCTGGCTGGCCCATCACAGAAAAACTCACCCTAGTGGCACAAATTTCAAACTTTTGCTTTCATGATAATATTTCTTTCGTTCCCTTGTTATACGCTAAGCTCAAACTCACATCCGTTTTCCTTTTCTATATTCCTCCCCTCCAGCTGAAACCAAATCGTTTATTCTACGTACGGGATTGGAACGGTAGAACTTCCACCCTTGCGAGAGCGGTTCAAGCTTACCGTAACTTTACCGAAATACCTATGCATTTAAACCTATTTCCAACCCAATTCCAATACTGCTCCTAACGCTTCGAATCAGAAACAAGGCAAATAGCCTCAGTGGAGCCTTGGGAAAAACAAACTGCCATACGAGTTTGCAGAATTTTCTTTTTGGCAGTCCTCCGGAATTCATAATTCGACTATTTTTGCGAGTCGGATGAAATGTGGCAGACGGCAAATGCCCAGTACAAACTTATACTGCCTACTGCGTCATTTATTTATCGCATTACCGCCGACTATGACCAACTGACTAACTTGGCTGCGAACTCCTCGCGCTCGCTGTCTCGCTGGGCACTGCTCGCATCGCTCTTGGAGAAAAACAGGTTCGCATAATCACGTTAAATCGCACTGGCATATAAATTGTGCGTAGAATAACACCAAACTCCCCACCCCACCCCCACCACTTCACACGCCGCCCTGTAGTAATGTCTGACTAGTGTGGGCCGCGGAGGTAACGATAGCGGCAAGGTTGGCAAGTGCAACGTGGAGCAAATTTGTGTTTTGCTTGCGACTCCCCACCCGGTTAGCTCTTTTAAGGCAACGAGTTCAACCAGTGTCATGACGGTAGGGCAACCAATTGTTGAGCGTGGAAACTGAAAATAACATTTCGGAACTGAATATTCAATTGACGTTTGTTTTGGGTGCAAATCAGAGTGGCTTAGACTCTGAGTTAGATTCTAAACTTGTTTGGCTTAAAATGGGTCGTACACAATTCGAAAAATGGAATGCGGTTTTTTTTTGTTATCTAATTCCTTTATTTGGGAGACTCAATCGCGTTAGCTTTGCGGAGTCGATAATTTATTGTTTCTTGATAACTTGAGTGACTTGATACTACGCTTAGTAAGACTTGGACCGTCTACTCGCGGTTTATTCAAGGTTGGTTTTGGTTTTGAGTGCTTTCTTCGTTTTATTTATCAATTTCTCCTCAGTTTTCACGACAAAATTGTTGGATTAGATCTTACGCTTCAGGTTGGCCCAGAAATTCTCGATGGGACGCAGCTGAAGGACGTTGGGTGGGTTCGTCGGCTTGGATACCACATCGATATTCAGCCGCTCCATCTCCTCCAACCGACGCCAGATCCGGCCAGAACACCGCGTTGTGTTAACAGTCCACATTTTTATTTGTTGCTGTGTCTAGCAACCAGGCAACGCATATTGGCAATGTTGCTGGTTTTCTCATCTCTCTCACCTCAACTGTCAAAAGTGTTCCTCAGTGTGCCACACATGTGGTATGAATTGAAAACGGAAGTTCCGCAATTATGTAAAATGTTCGTCTAGTATGTAGACATCGTGGCTGGCACACTGCTCACCCTTGGTATTTTCAGAAAAATCCAATGTAAATTACATGTACTTTAATAAAACTATATGGACTATGTTAAAGAAAAATTAGTTTGAAACCAGATATGAAAAGAATATTTAATATCGACCATCACATAATTTGATGATGATGATGATGATTATGTAATACTACCATCTATTGTAGCAAGGTAACTTTCCATAGCAGTGGAATAATCTGAAAAACGATTTGATCAGGATCCTATTGCTGTTTGTGATCATCAAGCTCCTGTATGAAGGGCCAAAAACGTTTGGGCAGGCCCGTAAGCAGAGACACTTAAACGAAACCCGCGAATATAGGGAAGAGAATCTCCTTCCAAAAGCAAGTTCACACTCACAGCACTAGAATCGAGCCCTCGATTGACAGAATAAACCCAATAGATGGGGTCGAAGAGCCCGCCCTCGTTCCGCGAAATGTTAACAATAGGGAGGAGGCAGTCCCATGCTCCCTATCCAAATCGTTTCACTTGGGTGCCCTGATGGTCCCTCCCTTTCCCCGTTATGTTATTTAATATTTAGTATAATTTGTACACAAAAAATGAAGATATCATAAGCGGCTACAGTAAGTCAATACGAGAACATAATATGCGTATATACAAAATATATCTGACATCCACTGGATTGTTACTGAAAAAAAATTAGACATGTATTAATATCCTACTAGTCCTGGAAAAGCTGAAAACAGAATAGATCATTCCAAATATCTAAGATAAAATTTCAATAAAAGATATTATTTTATAAGACATGTTGTTAAAAATTCTTCTTTATACCGTTCTAGTTACATTTCAAAGATAGCATTTAGAGTGATCGAAGAGCCCGGTATGATGATTTCTGAAATAAATGGCTTATCTTACCATAATAACACTAAACACAATATTTAAATATAATCCTACACTGCTTATAAGCACATGCCAGTCTTTTATGAATATAGTAGTTGAAGTTCTGAAGTGCAAATTAAATTAAATGTTTTGCTGAAATCTTGAAAAAGAAATCGAGCCTTTGATGCTTGTCATGTTGCTCCAGGCTCTTAAATGGTTTTGGAATGCAAAGATGATTCCAAAGCGTGCTGAAATTATTAATTGAATGAGAATGGAAAATAATATGATATGAATTACAGGTATGGATATACAACTTGATTTATAGGTACACGATCTTTAGTCGCACCCCCTCACTTCGCTATTGTCAAAATGACAACATTGCCCAGGCTACGCCAACCAGCGTCTCCATGTTTCAGCTGGCAGTCTTTTGTGATCATATGACTCGTGGAGGCGTGAGGTAGGAACTTGTGAGGACCAGAGGTCGGACGCACCCTCCTTCGAAGTTGTCAACTCACCATTTGAAGCCTCGCCGTGCCACCATATCCTGGAGCATGTAAACCACTATACCAACAGCATCTTACTGTTGCTATATATCGATCGAAATTGACGCTCACGCGGTAATAAAATTAACCTTGTTTTCCTAATGAAAACCACCATAACACTTTGTGAGTGGCTCCTATAGCATCCATACTATTGGTTCGATCGGTTCAAACCGGATTTCCAGCATTATATAAAAGCACCTTGTTTTTCCATTGAAAACCACCATCACACTTTGTGAGTGGCCCTAATAAGGTCTGTATCCACATTAATCCGGACACCTTCAAATCATTGTAACTTTTGAAATATTGCACGTAGGAATGAAAAATTTCACTGTGGTATAGCTGAGAGTCTATGATGAAAAAGACTATGATTGATGTTTACATTTCATGTTTAGTATTCAAGATGGCGACGAAAGAAAAACAAGTGCGCGAGCAAATTTTGTACGGGCGTACGGAAAATCCTGACTTGTCAATACGGGACCTTGCAAAAACATTGGATTTGCCTAAAACCACTGTTCACGATGTGCTCAAATCATTTTCGGAACGTTTGACGGTGGAGAAGAAACCGAGAAGTGACAAAAACATTGGACGCCCTGATCCTGTCATGGAAAGGATATTAACGAAAAACCCAAATCTCTCCATCCGAACGGTGGCTCGTAAAATTGGGATGTCGCCTGGTTTTGTCCAAAAATCAAAACAACGTTTGGGACTTAAGTCGTATAAAGTAAAAACAGTTCCAAATCGCGACGACAAACAGAACTTGGCAGCAAAATCACGGGCTCGACGTTTGTACTGCGAATATTTGACGAAGTTTTCATGCGGACGATGAAACTTATGTCCTGGAGGATTTCAAGCAGCTTCCAGGGCTGGCTTTTTATTCTGCTATGGCCAGAAATGCTACAGCTGAGCATTTCAGAACGAAGAAGGCATCGAAATTTCCCAAAAAATACCTTGTGTGGCAAGCAATTTGCACGTGTGGCAAACAGAGTAAATCTTTCGTCACTACAGGCACAATCAACAAGGAGATCTATCAGAAAGAGTGTCTGCAGAAGCGATTGCTACCCTTCATCAAAAGTCACAAAGAAAAACCTTTGTTCTGGCCCGATTTGGCATCATGCCACTATGCTAAAACTGTGATGGAGTGGTACCAAGCAAATAAAGTGAACATTGTACCAAAAACCTCAAACCCGCCAAATTGCCCCGAGCTACGACCAATCGAGAGATATTGGGCTCTGTAAACCGGAAGCATTCTGGAAAGAAGCAAGGAATCAAAGACATCAAACACTTCCAGTAAATTTGGACAAATACGGCTTCTACGATTTCTGAAGAGTCTGTACAAACCCTAATGGACGGAGTAAAGCGCAAAGTTCGAAAATTTTATGCAAATACCGAATAACTATGTTTTGTCTTCACGAATTGTTAAAACACATCCCATGAATCTGAAATAAACAACTACGACGGAAATATAATGCGAAATTTATGTTTTATTCATGTTTTGAGGTGTCCGGATTATTGCGGATAAAGACCTTAGTATCCTTATTGTTGGTATAAATCGGTTCAAATCAGATATCGGTACTTGTACTTGAATATTTTACTAGACGCCGCGTAAATTCAGCTTATCGTTTACCAAAACAAACTCTGCTGCTACTCAATTCTGTTTCGAACATCCCAGTGATTTCTCGTGGAAGTGCAGAGGTGCTCTCGGTTTCCAATAAAGCGAGAATCACGTCAACACATTCCTACCTTCTCCTTCTTTGATCTGCATTCGGGCGAGGCCGGCGCCGGTATTGCCTTAGTTTGGGATCACCAGTTTTTACACATTGAGGATGTATGCTAGTCCCAAGCATCATCTGTTGGTTATCTGTGTAATAACAGCTGATCTGGCAGTAACGGAGTAGCAACCTCGGGCGGTCAATCATGCTCATGCTTAGGTGGCAACGTGTCATCTACAACTTATTCAACGAGTCTTTAAAGGCACAATCAGACCAGCGTTACTTGATCCTATCAGCATACAGGGAACTTTTCACTGTAAGTCACTGAAGTCCTAAGGATCTTTCTTTCGCTTGTTTCCTCTGTTTTGGAGGAACAATTCCAAGTAACTGTTAGTGTCGATATAAGGCTATTTATAGCTTGAGCTGCTTGAAGTTTGTCTTGTCTAAAGCTTTACTCTTTTTTTGCAATTCAAATAGTAGAGCCGTATATAAAAAAAATCAGTAGGGTTGTATATAGCACACGGCCGGTTGACGTAGACTACGTTAAAGTACGTTGAACCGTTTGATGCATTATTCATTATTATATTCAACATGTTAGATTACTTTCATTAGTTCCTAAACATAAGATAAACATTGCAATGCAGGCGCTGTTCTAATGGGACGTTGGATCGGCATTAGTAAGTAATTATGTATGTTAGGAAATTCTATGATTCGTTTCTTAGAAATTATGTACTGAAACAAGTTTTGTGAAATATCATTAAACTTTGGTAGAGGAGAAATAGTGAATTACGCCTTCAGTATTTGCACTTTGTCCGGTTGTTTAACCACTTGTTTTATTTTCTTCCTTTTAGGCCCCCGGGGGGGTTAAAAAAAATTGGGGGGGAAAAAAGTGTGAAAAGAGGGTTGGGGGCCTTTGATTTTTAACGCTTTTTTTGAGGAGCTTGGTTCATCCGTTGCACGTTGCGCATTATCAAAACATGGCTGCCAACTGGATCACACACAAGCACCTTTCGTTCCTCGTGGTTGGCTATGAATACATCACTGGCTTGGTCAACCGACTGCCTAGCACACGACTGCATAACCAATGGTTTCCTAGCCACAGCCTACTGAGGCATCGGCTATCTGGCCAACGGCTGCTCACTCCAGGGTACTTGCCACCACGAGCTGCTTATACAATACTGGCTAATTGCCGCTCTGAACAGCTTCAAAACTGCCAAACAAATGAAGCCACTTGCGAAAGTGTGCCCATTATATGTCGTGACCTGCTGCATATGAGACCTCCCCTACTCACATTTGAAACCTGTGATTGAAAAGTACTGTGCTTTTAGTAAATTCAGTTTGCAAAACGAAATTATAAGACATCACCTTTTATTTGCGTTATTGTCAATAGTTTACTATTGTTGGAGGATAATTTTTGATAATTGAATTGATATGGGGAAAAATTTCAACCAATTGATGTTAACATCTTGAATTTCTCTAGAGAATTAATTGAGTTGTAAACGTTTAATTTGTAACAATATTTCGTACCGGTCGCTATTTTCAGATTTTCATTTGACACCCTACCCTTAACTAGAAAATAAGAAGAATGATTAGTAATTTCCATTTAATTCCAACTACCTTTATTGCTTATCTTGACAGATACGCGTATTTCGTCTACAATGTGCAGACTTCTTCAGTGTCGTGTACTAATAGTCGAGTATTAGTACACGACACTGAAGAAGTCTGCACATTGTAGACGAAATACGCGTATCTGTCAAGATAAGCAATAAAGGTAGTTGGAATTAAATGGAAATTACTAATCATTCTTCTTATTTTCTAGTTACAGGTATTCCACTAAACAGCTCACACTCTCCATAACCCTGCCCTTGCCGTAAGACGTAGTCTACGTCAAAAAACTGTACCAGTTAGATAACCATGTGCTATCAAGGTTACGGTGCTTAAAATTGAATCGAAACATAGACTTAAGCATATTTTTGCATGCGGTTTTTTCGAAACTTCATAAAAACTTTTAAGCTGCTTAAAAGTTCACTATGAACATGTACGGTATTTCGAAGAGCGCCACCTAACGTGTGACCATGAAACTAACATTACCCGATAGCACTTATTTGGAACTTCAAGTTGATAAAAGTACGATTGGGATCTGTTTGGAGCCTAAAGTTGTTCTTCCGCGTGTTTTGGCTTCTAAGGTAGTTAAAACAATCCACGGAAACATCTTATTGTTTTGATGTCGATTCATGGATTTTTGAAGTTGGCTTTCTATTGGGATAGCTCGAGAACTATCCACCACATTTCATTGAAATTCGTAGGGGTCTACAATATTGTATACAGAATAACACTTAGTAATCCAGCAGGCCGCATCTTAGGATGGGAACACAGTTAGCAGTCTACCTTATTATAAACTCGACTATCTGTGACTTTCTGGCCGGCGGCAGTGTCGTGTAAATCTCCTCTTGCTCCTTTCGCTCTCTGTATACCGCTGATGGGGTGATGGCGGATTGCGCGATGCTGAAAAAAACATTGCGGTTATCGCTTCTACTGCTCTGATGGTGGCTACACAATTGTAGACGATGTATTATTCGAATGAATGGCCAGCCCAGCAGAATCACCGCTCATGCACTTGTGTCGGTATTGCACGTACATAAGGTAATCGTGTTCGTAGCGTGGTATTTTGAATTGGTCAGACAGGACGATCATCGTCGTCCGTCAGAGTTGTCCGTTTAGAGATAGAGCCAGGAGGCACGTCACGTACAAGTGCCAATCCCTTCCCGAAGATAGACGTATAGACGATCCCAATTATCATTGTTTTCAATTTCGAAGGCACGGTGTCAGTTGAATCACTGACCATGGTTATGTAACGACAAAGCAAGAACACGGCCAACTACGTTTCGAAACATTGTTTGTCATCATCTTCCTTTCAGCATCTTCAAAACTGTGCAACGCATCACCTCACCATACCACAAAAAGTCATTGCTGGACGACGGTGATAAAAATAAACAAACAAACAAACCAAACAAAACGCTACCCATACCGCGTGGTGTGCAGCAGCGTGAACCAGTTTCGGTTCCTCCTCCGTCTCCGTGGTCGCACGCTTTTCTTTTTCATGCACATACAAAGATGAATTTTCTCTACTTTGTAGGTTTGGATATTTTTGTGAGATCCGCTACGGTTATGCACCACGCTGGAAGTCACCTACATTTTCAGTGTTCGGTGGGGTCGAAAGAGAATGGCTGGTGCGTGTAATAACGATGATAATTGTAATGTTGTTTTGCCGAAACCGAAGACCTGCTGCTACTGCTTCGTTCAGAACTAACGGTCTCTTGGGTGAATATCCATCATGGCTTCCGACCGAAAACATAAATTAATAGTCTTGCACTCGCCGTTGTGTAAGGAATATGCTGAGATTTAATAACCTCACTTATTGGTAATTATGATCTATTTGTGTTAGGCATAGCCTTCGTTGAATAACCTTGAATTTTTGGTGCACTTGTACTAGGGAATGCAGAGATGAAGCCGGATACAACATAAGTATCGTTTTGAGTGGAACGATATAATAATTCACTATCTAAGTTACTATCTAGACGAACTGCATGATGGAATAGTAAATTCTCTTTCTAGCAACTAGTTATGTTGGGTTTATTTGGAATAAACCGAACTTAATTTTTGTCAACATTTTCTGTATCTAAGGTGAAACTAGAGGGAGTCCATTTTCCATATGATTTATAGGTTAGGTTAATTATCACTTCACGATTTTGTTGACTAAAAATCACAAACAAAACAAAACAAACAACGCTGAAATTGCTAACCAAGGGATGCTCCAGTGGAGCAAACGATCCTTAACAATTTCACGCCTGAAGTCGTAATAGTATTTGAGGTTTGTGCTCAGAAAACTTCGAAGTGATAGGGACTTGATCCAGTATGTCCTTAAATAGTTCTTTCGGGAGAGAGCATGCATGTGACCCAATTGTGTGAACGATACGCATCTTTAGGGCGTATTAAATAACCTTGTAGTGACGTGCAGAGTACTTTTAACAGCACAAGGAACAATCAATAGGAAAAGAGCCATTTAAATTGGCTCACTGCTTTTGAACCCCATTTTCCCAAGTACACAATGCACCTTGCAAGACATTCTTTACAGTTTGAAAGAAATATTTAACTTTCTGTGTTATCTAATGCACATAAAGGGAATGCTAGATTAAGCATAAATTAATGGGATCTTTGATGTAAATTTTAGCCAGATATCGCTGGAATCAGGCCTGTTGTACGTAAGATTACAAAAAATGTTGTATGTTGTATGAAAGATTGCAAACAATTACGTTGTTTACGCTTGATTTGACTTACATTTAAACGAGGGGAAATTTTACGCGTTTGTTAAAATTCATTTTTTTTCTGTGTTGCGCTTTTTGGAACTAGAATCTTTGTTTTTGTTTTGAATTGCTGTGTTATTTTGAGAGAATATTTGAGGGATTGTTCGTTGTGAGTTATATTTTAAGGAATGATTCATTAAGCTTAGGACTGATTTCTTAAGGCAAAAACCATATCCATTTTCATCATGACTATCCAGTGCCTGGCCCGTACGACATCGACAAATTTTGCTTAAAATTTACAGTCACAACTTGAAGAACTCAAGAACGCTGCTCTCTAATCTTTCAACAGAGCAGGATGATGAAAGCATTTCGAAGTTTACATCTGGTAAACAACAACCAGGACTTTGTCTACGATCGAGGCCAAAAACATGCTACAAAAGTTTGGAGTTGAAAAGACTCATAACTCAAGACTCATGTGCATAACAACTTCATCAACTTTTAGCTTGCATAGCTTTTTCATAAATTTTCCTCCGAGGTGGCGTTGAAAAAGCTTGAAAAGTACAGATGTCCGGATGTCTTTGTTTAGCAGACAACATCTGTATTTCCACCTATCTTTAAAACAAAATCCTGATTCCATCTGGAGGTTAAGATGTAAGAAAGACGCTGACATTCGAACAGAATTTCTGGCCTTGAGGCCAATGCACACTCATCAACTCATCACTCATCAATCATCAAGAAAGCTCAATCGAAGAGCAATTCAGTCAATGATTTAGAGATACTTAAGTGAAAATTTGTTCACTTCTGGGTTGATCTGTTTGCTTCCGAACAAAGTTTTATAATAGCCATTTCTCACCTTGGTTCTTTCCATGCAACTGATGAAAAATAAACATAAGCAAAGTAAACGTCAACTGAACTGCAGTGAGCAAAGCGTACATATTCAGGTCTTCCAGCACTGGTTCGATTGTACCATGGGTGGATGGTCTGATTTCTCAGCTATGCTGCATCCATTTTAGCTGATTTGTGATATGTGATTACTAAAGGCCGTTCACACTAAAATCCGGACAAAGTATTTATCCTGTTTCTTAGTCAAATCACTACGAAATGAAATCAAACTTGTTATGTACATAACCAATAGATAGACAAACGTGAATCACACACATTGTTTACAAAAGCCCATTCTGTATTCAAGATGGCGCCGTCTGAACTAGCACGCAGGAAATCTATCTTGCACAAATCTTTGGAAACTCCCAATTCTACTGTTCGATTCATCGCAAAATCGTTAAATGTGCCAAAATCAACTGTTGCAGATGTGATTAAACGTTATAAAGAGGGTCTTTCTGTCGAAAGGAAAGCTGGAAGTGGTGGTGAACATGGACAAAGCAACACAAGGAAGGAGAAAGTCCTTGAGTCCTTGCTGCTTTTCAGGCAAACCCGAAGGTGTCAACACGGACAAAAAAAGTACAAATGTCAACCGGTTTTGTGCAAAAAGTGAAGTCTAAGGCTAGATAGAGAACATTCAAAGCTCAAACATACCCAGATCGTAACGCAAAGCAACAAAAATCGGTCAAAACACGCTCCAGAGAGCTTTATGAACCACTTCTCACAAAATTCCATTGTGTTGTCAGGGATAACGAAACATACTGCTTCAAAAAATTCAAATATCTCTCGGGAACGGAATTTTATACTGCAACTAGCCGGAAAGATGCCCCTGAACATCTGAAACGGAAGTATAAAACCAAATTCCTTGAAAAATATCTGGTCTGGCAAGCAATATGTTTCTTGGGCTAAAATCTCAGATTTTCGTTACCACAGGTAACGTAAACGCTGAGATTTACCGGCAAGAATGCCTCAAAAAGCGGCTCTTACCTTTGAAAAGAGTGAATAAGAAAGTGCGCGCAACAGCTTATGGAAATAAATCCATATAAATCTATATGCAGTTGTGTTAAGTATCACATTTATCTATAAAATGAAATAAATAATATGAATCATAAACATGCTATTGTTTTTCTAAAATCCGGATTTCCGTGATTTCCGGATTTTGGTGTGAACGGCCTTTATCCACTAATGGGCTTGTCATGAATACATGAAGGGAAGAGGCTCACGTGAAGACGATGTTAGTCTATTAACATGTGTAACATAAGTCCTGGGAATACTTTCAGGCGTTTATTTGACAGCATTAACAAACACACAGATGTCAACCAATGTACTTGTCACGTTCATCTGTGTTCCTACTGAACTGTCAAACTCAAATTGCGCTGTAGTTTCCATTAAAAATGTCGTACAAGCTGGACTTACGAGCACAAGTCGCCAACCTTTTTGGACGGCTTATTACAAGTGAAATTTTGAGCGTGTTCAAAGACGAGCCAATATAAAAATCAACAATATATCGTGTTTTGAAAGATTGTCGTGATGGTAAAGAACCGGAAAATAAAAAGAAAAGTGGTCGCCCAACAAAATTGAGTGCCAGAACAACGAAAAAACTGCTGTCAAGGGCTGAAAACAAGGTTGGCCAATCAACACGCAAATTAGCACGAAAATTTCAGGTTTCAAACATGACAGTCCATTTGCAAACATAACGTAATCTATCGGAAACTTCAGCGTGCACCAAAATATACACAGCAACAACTCGAAAACATACCAAAATGCTGCCGTGCACTTCGTCGCGAGCATTTTGCTAATGGAAAGTGCATAATTTTGGATGATGAATCTTACTTCACGTTTTCGCACCATAAATTGAGTGGCAACGATGGTTTCTATACTGCTAACATTAAAACAACACCAGACGATGTTAAATATGCCAGCAAATCGAAATATGAGCCAAAGGTGTTAGTGTGGGCAGCCATGTCATCGAAGGGTATCTCGGCGCCTTTGATACGCCCAAACAAGGCCAAAGCTGTCAATTCTGACGTGTATATCAGCCAATGCTTGCCGAAATTGAAGCAATTCATCAACAAATATCACGCTGACGACGAAAACATGTTTTGGCCGGATCTTGCAAGCTGTCATTACGCGAAAAAAACATTAGATTGGCTAACTGAGCAAAACATACCATTTGTACCGAAAAAGGACAATCCACCTAACGTGCCTCAGGCTCGTCCAATTGAAATTTTTTGGAGTGTTCTCAAACGTATGGTGTACGACAATGGCTGGAAAGCTAACAATGAGCAACAATTGGTTAATCGAATCAAGCGGAAGATGAAAGAAATAGACATAGTCCACCGTCCAGAACCTGATTCAACATGTATTCAACTGCGTAAAATCGAAGATAATGGTCCATTGAGCGTACTGTAAATATATTTTTCAACAATTTATTAATAGAATAAAATACCCTGAAGAGCATTTTAAAATCCTATTGTTTGATTTCAACTACCATGCTTTTGAATTTTTCCCAGGACTTATGTTACATATGTTAGAATGGAGACAACTTCTATGTACAGCATAGGCCTTGGTCTTCTTGGTGAGTAAGTTAGATTACTACCCACTGCCAGTTTCAGCAAACTAAATGGATGGCAGTATTTTAATGCCATTGACCTTATTATCTACAAGTGGAAGTTTATGACGACTCAATGGAAAACTCAAAGCAACTACTACTCAAAATCAATACGCATCGAAGTATTCTTTTACAAACGACTCACGATGAAATTGTTCCTTGAGCGCTTCTGTTGATGAACAGCATGACGACCTTGGAAGACCTATTCAATGTCAAAGCAATCGTTTGCCGTAGGTGTCACTATTCTATGTTCATATCTTGGTTCTTTGATTTTATACATCTAGTAGTATCAAGAAGGACGTCAAATTTGTTTGAATTAAAAAGTGCTTAACATCAAAGAACTACTCCAGCCCAATTTTCTGTTGGCAAACCAAGATCCCGTGTTGGACAACATCTTCGTAGCTAACTACGCAAAGCAATGTGGCATTGATGCGAGTTCATGCGATCTACAAAGCAACTACTCTTTAAGATCTTCGCCTTTTGGGCAGCCACATTAAACCAGATGAGTAATTTACCATCGCCTTTATTTGACAGAACGACGACATTCCAACTCCAAGGAGCTACTCAGACAACCAAATTCTACGTATAAAGAAATTGTTTTCCTGATATACAAACATATATGTAAGCAATCAAATCGTAAAGAATGCAAAAATATGGCTCATACGTGCAAAAGTGGAGGCCATATATGTGCAAATTTCATGATTTTCTCAAACGAGTTAATTTAGCTTCGTATGCGATTTAATCTGTAATAACAAATTTATTGTAAAAAGTCTAACGTTGTAAATCCGATTTAGTTTGTAACACTGTACGATGGATAAATGACACATCGTATATAAGTCGAAAATTTGCACTCTATACGATTTAACTTAAACATAGTACGATAAAGGGCACAACTATATGCGGTTTTGACCTAAAATGTTCAAATATACGATACTAGCTGAACACTGTTATACGACTTCTGGTTGTCTGGGTATCATATCGCTGTATGTGATATTGTCTGTGATTAGTGTGTGGCACTGCTTTCCAGTGTCCGGCTTAACTTCTCCATCTTCATTTGAAATGCCTAAAATACAAGACAAATAGTTAAATATCCACAAAAGTACTTAAAACTTCTATTGATATGTAACTGTAGGAACATTTTAGAAAAAGTCCAAATCCCTTCATTCTCGAAAGAGATAGAATTGCTTAAAACGCCCCAACCCTGGAAGGACATGAGCATTCCATTAAAAAAACCCAACCCAACTTGTATTGTATGGACCGACCTAAATCCATTTCCTGTCGTTTTTCTCCAGCATATGACATGATAAAACATAACCCGCCTTGGCAATCAAATAGACCCTTGCACGATTGGCACGCGTTTCGAATGCTCATTTTATCAAACCCCTTGATCATCTTCTCCACAAGCCCACGAGTCTGTACGGATGGTTGAAACGACGAATCATTGAGTTGAATTCGACAAAAGCGTGAGAATATTCATTAACTGAATGACATTTTCTAACTGAAGCAGACTCGTCTTTCAGAAAGTTGATAATTAAACTGATCTAGTAAGCAGTTTGTTGTGAAACATCAAAGATTGACAATTTCAGAAGTCGTCTCAACTACTGATTCTCAACCAGCCTGTGTTTGGAAAATGTGTCCTCATCTATCAAATTTGAGTCAAATTCAACACAATTTTGAGCTCCTCTCATCTCCCGTGCACATCTACCTTTTGCGAGAAAAAGGAATTCGACCAAAGCGGAGCAAAAACGCGTTTTAATGCTGATGAGAATGAAAATGGCTAAAGTGGGTGGGGTGCGTGGGCGAGCTGGATACGCACAGAGCAGTGCTGTTGATGACTTTTCACGGAAAAAAGGGGAAGGACGGGAGAAAACACCTCCGGTAGTCAGGTAGAAGAAGGAGCCTTTCGTAATTTTCGTTGATGATCTAAACATGTGTCACCACCACCACCACAACCGCAGCGAAGCACTCAATGTTCTCTCTGAAACCTGTGTGAGGTGCCGTGGCATGCGAGGGGATTCAACGTGGGAGCTGTTGGCAGAGGTGGCTTTGAATCGTTGTTCGGTATAAATAATAAACAATTCGATTGCTGTTTAATCGGAACCGTTTAAATGCGCTCGTTCCATGACTGACTCGTCAAACTTCAATTCGTCATGCACTATGGTCGTGTTCCACACGGAGACACACTCCGCTGACATGTAGCGAAGCAGAATCATCATCATCATCATCCAAGCCAAGTGGGCTTGGTTGGGAGGTGTTATGCTAAAATTGGACCATCAAATCACATCATGCCTACCAAACACAGGGGGTTGGAAGGCGAAACAGAGATGCTCTTTGTGTTTGACCCTGGCAACTTGGTTTTATTTATAGATGTGCCTATCTATATCAAAACAGGTACCATTCGGGCATAGCCTACTCGTCTTCTCTGTCGTTTGATGGAAAAAGAAGGTGGTGCAGTCAATTGGACGGCGCCGCAGTGAAGAAATAAAATAATCATACAAACTCCGCACAGTAGAGATCTACGAGAACTGAACCGACTCTCGCCCGTTGTATTCGGTTTAGTACCTGCGAACACGGTTTTCATGATTGGATGTATTGAAACTTATTCCAAAAGCAGCAAAATCACCAGAAAAGTGCAATCCGACGAAGGTAAACACACAAAGAAGTCAGATAAAACGAAGAAGGGTTGCTCTTGGTTTGCTGGATAGTAAGGTGGAGTACGCGGATTAGGAGTGTGGCGAGGAAGAGGAAACCGGAGGGGAGAGTTTGCGCTCGTTGGTGCCGAGCGAGGCAGCAGGATGAGTGAGGGCGGAAAGTGTGCGCTGAGCACACGATACACCGAATAATACACGAGATCCAGTCACGGACAAATCGACAACGCAAAGGAAAATGGCAATAATAGGGTTGGACGTTTGTTGGGGATGATGCTTTCAAAATAATGAGATAAATAGCCCAATGTGGTGGTCTTATCGGTTTCTTAAATTCAATGTATTATATCTATATGTTTATTGTATTTTGCGGTAAAGCAGTTTTTGGCTTGGTTTCTCATCGTTCTTGATGCATCAAAAACATTATTTAAATAATAATGCCTTATTCAGACTATGTTATAATTATAAACAAGAAAATATTCAGATAGTCTCATAACATGGTATAACAACACTACTTTTAGTGGAATACGACTGATAATAAATATTTGACAAAACTGGAAATTCAATAGTTTGTCGGATTAGCGGTGCTATATATAACTGCTCTAGGTTTGAATACTAAATGTTCCCAACGTGACCCAACTCTATTAATTGCACTGACTCGATTGAAAACTGGTGTCGAGAGGAGAGCTTTGTTTCGCGAGGCAAATAATAAACTGCGACTATGACGACGACGATGACGGCCTACTGCGACTTCAAACGGCAGTGCACCACCAGCACACTGTGGGCGGTTCAAATTAACGGATAAAACCTCATTAGTCCTTTGGTGACTTTGGCGAAGATATTTAGGTGAACAATATCCGTATTGTCACAGCGTTCGTTTTGATCTAAGAATTTTTTTTCTATTATCAGTTCTATCTTCTGCTGTTGGCCAAAGTTGGTCATTCATTTTAGATTATAAATACTAATCTGGATGACTTAGTTATGGTTCTGAATCAGTTCTATCTTTTGAACTGCTGAATCATGCACTGACATTTTCCCACATGAACTTTGTTCAAAATTGTGTTATAATTCTATCATTACTGGCTTTGGTTGATCTATCGGCCATTAATTTCTTCATTTATCAAATGGTTTCCTGGCTATCGAAATCTACAGAAATCGAATTTGGAAATGTCTAAAAAGAAGTCTTGACAGATAAATAAATAATTAGTCTTATCGATTGGAATGTTTATGTCGAGAAGGCCGAAGTTTTAATGAGCTAACACCAACAGAGTACTTATGGCCCCAATCATAAACTAAAAGTCTACTGCCGAAAAAATAACTCGAGGAACGTCTTCGTAGCGTCTATTGAATACCAGTTGAATTGCTTCAATCATGTTCCTGCAAAAATGTGTAGACAATTGGTAATATTCTAGTCCAGTATGACGCTGCAATCGATTCGGGGGAAACGATGTGTGAGACCACAAGTAGCCCTACAAATGTCCTGACGAATCCGAAACGGTTCCAGATCGATCAACTGATTATGATTTTTGTAATCGGCAACGGGGCGGAGTTTCGAATCCTAAATTAGTTGCACAACTCCAAAACGATCATTTTGGATCTGTAAAAAGGTGATACTTCGGAAAGAATATTATTCTCTTTCCGAAAACAGCCGTCGAAAAAGTCCTCAGGATGTGGTGTGGTGAGAGACGATTTACACGGCCAGCCATATCAACTCAATTTTGAGTCGTTTTTGACTCACTTGCGTCATTAGTGGAGTCACTCAAATTTGAGTAAATGTAACTGGTATTGACAAGCTGACAAATCAAAAACATCGACTCAAATCAGATGGATGTTTTTGATTTGTCGATTTGTCAATCCCAGTTACATTTACTGAAATTTGAGTGACTCCACTTTTGACGAAAGTGAGTCAAAAACGACTCAAAACTGAGTTTAAATGGCTGGCCGTGTAGTCTTTAAAGTAGGATGGCACAACACGTTCCCCTTGTGCCCAAGGGGGGGGGAAATGCGGGGTTTTTGGATGCCCCTTTAGGATGGGGGCTTTTTTCTGGATTTGTTTAAGAATTTGGTTCTAAAGTTCGGGGTAAAGTCGGGGGGGGAGGAGGTTGGGGGTTTTAGGGGAGGGAATTTGGGGGGGAAAATCGGGGGGGTAGGGTGTTTCTTGTTTCCTCGTACACCGCGTGGGTGTGTGGAGGGTTGGTTGGGGTGGTTTTGGTGTGGAAAGAGGTTTTGTTGGGTTTTTTGTCTCGGTTTGGCTGTTTTTGTGGGTGTTTTTTTTTTTTTTTTTTTTTTTTTTTTGGGTTTTTTTTTTTTTTTTTTTTTTTTTTTTTTTTTTTTTTTTTTTGTGTTTGTTTGGGGGTTTTTTGTTGTGGTGGGGGGGGGGGGGGGGTTTATGGTGTTTTTCTCCTTTAATGTTTTTGTTTTTTGTTTGTTTTTCATAGCATAGCATAGCATAGCATTTTCCGACCATACATAATCCTGGGTTGGCTGTTGTAGAGACGATGGAAGCGCCAGAAGAGCTGCCTTGGGTGTGACAGGCTCTTCATCCATCAATCTCTTTGCACAACACCTGGCCAGGTCCTTATGATCAGCAAGGGATGATTAGATGTCTACTTAAGAAGATGCTGAGAACTCATGCTACCTTCATAGACATCTGGAGTTGGAAGTTGGATGGGATTGAGCGGGAGGCTTTCCTTGGCGAGAAAGCGTATGTATATTTATATGTATATTGGTCGTTGGGAGTGACGAAGCTAAGAAAGTTAATGCACTCCTTTGTTGTCCACACAGGCGTTTCCTACTTGTATCCAAGCTCCAAATCCAAGGGTTTAGCGCTTTTTCTTGCGTGAGAGCTTAACTGTAGGTTGGGACATGAGCATTAACTCTTGTCCTAGCCTTTTATGGCTTATGGTTATAGCGCCATTACTCGCTTTCTGAAAAGAGAAGAAGGACGCGCCGACGGAGAGGCATACGCTAATACACATACACACATACAGGCATACACTCTCTCACACATACATACACACACATACACTTACACACACACTTACACTCACACTGAAGACACGGGTATTGACACCGTTGGGCACTCTACGACCGAAATTTAAAAAAAAAAAAAAAAAAAAAAAAAAAAATCGTGTCTTTTTTTATGCTTAACAACATATCCGTAAACTGAAAATCAAATTTAGTTCAGACTACGAAATCAATCGTTTAACTTTCTAATCTATTCGTTGATTTCTGCAACGATAATGATTTGTACTATTTATGTAGTTGGCTTCGTATTCAATAACAAATGCACTGTCAAAAGAACGAAGCTTCTATTTAATTAAAAAGACCATCCGTATATTGTACGAAAATATAAAGAGCTTCAACAATTTTGTTGATAAAAATTGTTTCGAAAAAAAAGCGAGACCGTGGAGAGGGGGTGATTTTGATTGATCTCACAAGGCCATGATTGATCTCACTAGGCCATAATGAATTGAGAAAAGTAGTATGATTAATGAAGATGAATATACAACTTTTGACTCGAAGTGTGTGACGCTTTCTCCATTTATGTGGAGGTAAATAAATGATTTTAACCTTCCTCAGCAACAACAGCAACTTGTTCGTATACAATAGAAGAGGAGCAATGATTGGCTGCACCGTACCTTGAATAAATAAGTTGTAGTGAAAGCATTTTTTTTTATATGACAAGCAATACGAATGTTTCTATCAATGTATTAAGCATGGGTTTTGTGTACAAAAATTATGTTTACAAAAGGAGCGTAAGCGAATTTTCGAAAATATATTTTCAGTCTACCTCTTTTTATTGTTTTCTTTCTGTGTCAATAAATGCTTCTAACATTTGACAGTTTTTTGTTTGACATTGAAGACGAAGGTAGCTTCATGAATACAGGGTGAGGACATATTATTTGTGTTTTTTCGCTTAGTGTATAGTTCGGATTTCACAGATGCTGAAATGAGCACACCTATGGTGTATTTTACCATGGTTAATTAAAAACAAAAGCACAAAGTTTTATTGGAATTTGTTCACGCGTAGTGTCACAATGAAGTGAGATCTATTACGAAGTGCGGTGATTGAACTGTATAAGCAAGGAAACCCTCCTGTGTTTATCGCTGGGACATTGAAAATGACAATTCAAACAGTTCGAGATGCTAGAAAACGATATAAGAAGCTTGGGAATTTTGAAGAGGCAGAAAAAGAACTGCGAGGACCCTTCTGAACCGAAGTATACTTCGTCAAAGATTTAATCAAAATTCGATCAATCCGGAAAATGGTGAAATCATTGAAAATCGACCCCAAATCAGTACGAATTTTTCTTCATGAAAATCTTGGATTACGTTCTTACGGTTTTAAAGTACCACAACCTAAATGACAGGAAGAAAGACAATCGGTACCGGAAAGCAAAAATTTTGCCGAAGGAGTTCGGTAATGGACGTTACAGTTACCGATCGTACAACTTGATTCACCGATGAAATAATTTTCACTGTGGAGCAATAACACAACGATCGCCAGTTTTTGCCGAAGAGTTCTTCTAACCGTATGAACACAGCCAGATCACACCATCCAGCTGCGGTGATGGTTTTGGCGGGAATTACTGCTTCCGGTATTAATTCCCTTTAATATTCATTGAGAAAGGCATCAAAATCAATCAATCAGTCTACCAGAAGCTTCTAACGGACACTGTAGCCCCATGGGCACGTAAAAATTTTGGTAAGAACAAATGGATGTTTCAACAAAATTGGGCACCATCACATGGAGCAAAAAGGACGCTGGAACTCTGTAACTGTCTTTTCCCGAGAAGTTTGACCAAAAATGAATGGTCTTCCAACTCTTCTGACCTGAATCCAATGGATTACTCCGTCCATTCTTAAAATCCAGAGCCTGTATTACATCACACATATCGTTGAATCATTTAAAAGCCAGTCTTACCAAATCCTGGTTGGTTTTATTTGGCTTCGCCGACGACGTTGATATCGTAGCACGTAACTTTGAGACGATGGCGGAAACGCTCATCAAACTTAAGGCTGAAGCTGGTAGGATTGGGCTTGTGATTAATGCGTTGAAAACAAAATACATGAAGGGAAGAGGCTCACGAGAAGACAATGTTAGCCTCCTACCACGAGTTCAGATTGACGGTGATGAAATCGAGGTAGTAGACGAATTAGTGTATCTGGGCTCATTGGTGACCGCCGATAACGACACCAGCAGAGAAATACAAAGGCGCATTATGGCTGGCAATCGTGTCTACTTCGGACTTTGAAGGACGCTAAGATCTAACAAAGTTCGCCGAACTACAAAGTTGACCATCTACAAGACATTAATTAGACCGGTAGTTCTCTACGGCCACGAAACATGACATTGCTAGTGGTGGACCAACGCGCCCTTGGTGTCTTTGAACGAACGGTGCTGCGTACGATCTACGGTGGAGTGCAGATGGAAGACGGAACATGGAGGAGGCGAATGAACCACGAATTTCATCAGTTGCGTACACATCGCAAAAATCGGACGACTACGATGGGCTGGGAATGTTGTAAGAGTGTCGGATGATAGCCCTGTGAAAATGGTTCTCGAAAACGAACCGACAGGTACAAGAAGAAGAGGTGCGCAACGAGCAAGGTGGATCGATCAAGTAGAAGGCGACCTGCGGACTCTCCGCAGACAGCGAGGCTGCGAAGTACAGCCATGGATCGATTACAATGGAGCCAACTTCTGTGTACAGCAGAGGCCACACCGGCCTTGGTCTGATTGGTAAGGTAAGATCTAACCAAATCCTGGGATGCTACGCAGCTCAAAAAAGAAGTGTGAATTTCTGTTCAATATCATGCACATAAATGGAGCGTCACAAAACATAAAAAAAATGCATTATACTTCGTGTAAAGCTCTGTGACATTTCACAAATTGGCGATAATATTGTATACAAAAGCTCATGTTTGTTAGAACTATTTGATGCAAGTTGCTGCTTCGTGTGGAATGAAATACAATTTTACATGCTCTGATATTTACATCACAATAAAAATTCAGTTTTTTTTCGGTGAATATCTATGGAGGAATTAACGTCCATTGTAGATGATCTTCCTAAGCGAATGAAGGCGTGTGTAGTAGCCACAGAAGGACATTTTAAGACATTAGTGTAATACTACTATCTATGTTAGTGTAGCTACATTTTCCACACACTTAGATTTTTTTACAGAAATCTGTAAAATCTTACTGAATTCTCAACAGCTGAACGTAGCTGTAGCTGTAGCAGTTAGCTGTAAAAAATTTACCGGATTTCGGTTAAATTTTACCGAAATCCGTTAAATTGGATTACCGAACGTTCAGCTGTTGAGAATTCGGTAAAATTATACAGATTTCTGTAAAAAAAATCTGAGTGTGCATAATTACATTGTTATTCAATATTGCGATTAATAAAGTTATGTTAACAGTGAACACAGATAATATTTCCTCACCCTGAAGTACACATCAGTTTTTTCTTAGAAATCAACGAATCTAGTCCTACCTTCGATATCGTAATATAAACAAAATTTAATTGTCAGTGTATCTTTTTGAATAGCTCAACGAGCAAACTGGACAGATTCACGAAACGTGTTTTATTGGATCAACTCAGATCGCCGGCATTGCTTGTGGCTTTTTGAGTGAGCAAGATTCTTCAAACGTCCGAAACAGAAGAGAGGCGATGGGTTCCAGTAAACGATGGAACAAAGTGGGATTAAGTGCCACGTCCTTCCCTGAGAGCAGATGGATCACCGATCCAAAGCTCCTTCGCTGCGCTCATCAACTACCGCAGAACTTCATTCGCAGTTCCGGATTAATTGCGCTGTTTCGTTCAGGTCATTTCTCAAATTGGAAACGAAGATCTGTGTGGCGTACATTTTCCGTTTCCTGCCCAACTTGCGACTCAATGTAAGACGGAAGCAGACCTATCTAATACCGAAGATGATGGAGCTTAGAGATGCTGAAGCGTATCTATTTCGTAAGGCGCAACGAAACGGTTATCCCAACAATGAAACCACTCTTGTATAAGTGTCCACGTACTTTTGCGTTGTACGCGTGAATTTGTGATGGTTTTAATGTGTTCATCATAGTATGCTGTGCGTTTGCCTGTCATCTTTCGTTTGTTTACTTCTTTGCAAGGTTTAAATTCTTCGTTTTCAAAATATCGCGCATTGAAAAAGACGTGAAAATTGTGGTTTTGGACACATTTGGACACGTGAAAAGGGTGTAAGTATGCGACAATTGGCGAAGCGCTTTGGAATTCAAGTTTGGGGAACACTGTTCTTTGGATGAACTGCCAGGAAGAGGCAGAAACCCCGAATCTTCCAACCCCAAACTGGATCATAAAGTGGTAGCTCTAATTCGGAAGAATAAATCAATGTCGATACGTGATTTGGCCAATGAAGCAGGAACCAGCGTTGGAATGATTCAACGTATCAAGAAACGGAACAACCTGAAGACCTACAAGAAGCAGAAAATCGTCAAACAAAGTGCAGTGAAATTGTATTCGCGAGTTTTGCAGCGACCGGATGCATCTATTTTGATGGACGGCGAGACCTATGCCAAAGAGGACTCAAAAGGCCTTCCAGGTCCATAATATTACACTGCCGTCGGTGCAGACAGGTCGATTCAAGTGGAGAAGTTTGGCCGAAAAGTGCTGGTATGGCAAGCAATATTTTCCTACGGTATGAAGTCTACCATTTTTTACACTACCGGAACAATCAATGCGGAAATCTATCGATCTGAGTGTCTGCAGAAGAGGTTGCTGCCTTTATATCAGAAGCACAGTACCCCTCCACTGTTTTGGCCAGGTTAACGCCAAAACAGCTCTCAATTGGCCCACGGAAAAGGGTATTGATTTCGGCCCATCGAACGCTTTTGAATGTTAATATTTGGAAGAACATCCAATTCAGCCAAGAGAGCTTCCTAGTTTATCCCAGTATGCATCGATGGACGTCACTTATAGTAGTTAAGTACTCGTAAGTATATCTAAAGATCCCATCAGAACCACGAAATCACTGTGTCGGAGTTGACCCATAGGCGTCTCGTGCGTATTCGTGCGTGAAAAAATGTCACATTAAATCACACCTACGGGGGCGGGAGACATGCCTTAAGTCTCGTGTCGACACATGCCCGTCGCTTCACCGAAACAGACAAACAAACACCGGCCTTAATTCGAAAGATATCCGAAGCTAAGTATCACACAAGAAGAGCTTTACGAAAATAAGACAAAAAGCGACATTCACGAATATTTATTGTTGTGTATTGCAAAACAAAAAACAACCTTCCTGATTTAGTGTGAGTGTGAGGGACTGGGTAAAAAAAACAACCAATTATTGAACTCCGGGAGGATCTTCTCTGTCTAGAGGTTCATCTATCATCTTGGATAACAAGTGGAAAGTTTTTTCGAGCTATTTCATGGTCATATGGTTCGGCTGAGCGCAGGTACAAGTTCTGGCAAGAACGTAAACAGTCGGGAAGTGGATGACGCGCACTCTCCGTCAGAGACGTAATTAGGAGGTGACGAAATTGGGGGCGCTGAAATATAAAATTTGTAGTCCACAAACTTTATGTCATTGACTTTTAGACAACAACAGTTGTAAGTATGGGAACTCGTTATTGAGGTTATCCTGTTTGGTGCTCGCAATTATTTAACGTTTCTAGCCGTGATGTTTCATAAGCACATTGGAATTGATCGGCCATCTCCTACTTCAAGCTCACATATCTTTCGACATAAAGCATCTGTGAATCATTAGGCCGTTTTATTTCAGGTATACAAACCAAGCCTACGAAAAAATTAAGTCGTCGGGCAAAATGTGACACAAGCCGTTTTTATTTTTTATTAAATGCCAAATAAAATACATTAACAGTTTTTTTTTTCGAAAACTAATTTTTCTCAAAACAAGCTTATAGTATGGCTGAGAAGATATAATGTTTGCGTTGAAAAAGAGAGAATGTTTTCATCATATTTTATAATAGATTATATGCACTAACATACAAGCTACAAGCATGCACGTATTCTGCATCAAAAATACAGTCAAAAAGTTTTGAAAGCGGAAATGATTTTTTTTTTGGGGAAGTCACTTTTATTGCTCAGTATAATCTCCCATAAGATCAATACACTTGGTCCAACGATCTTCCAACTTTGTTGTCCCATCACGGAAGTGACTTTCTGGAAGGCCTGCAAAATACTCCTCTACGACGGTTATGACCTCTTCGTTTGATGGAAAATGCTTTCCACGAAGGAAATTTTTTGAGGTGTTTGAACATACAGTAGTCAGAGAGCGCTAAATCTGGTGAATAGGGTGGATACTGCAACAATTCGTACCCCAATTCACTGATTTTCGAGATGTTTTTTTGAGCTGTATGAGCAGGTTCATTGTCTTGATGAAAAATGATTTTTTTCTTCTGCAAACCGGCTCTTTTTTCACAAATTTTGTCATCCAGCTGGTCCAAAAGGTCACAATAATAATCAGAGTTGATTGTCTTACCACCTTGGAGATAATCTATCAAAAAAAATCCTTTTGCATCCCAAAAAAAAAACTGACGCTAACACGTTCTTGGCCGATTTCTGGACACGAACTCGCTTCGGAGCCGAAATGCCTGGTTCACACAACTTCTTAGCCTCTTGTTTTAATAAAGGATCATGGTGGTAGACCCAAGTCTCATCCATAGTGATGAATCGACGCAGAAAATCCTTTTTATCCTTTCAAAACTGCTCCAAATGTTGCTCAGAAAGTCGCATTCGAACGTGTTTTTGTTGCATTGTTAGCAAATGCGGCACCCATTGTGCACACAGTTTTTTAGACCCCAAAACTTCAGTCAAAATATGCCATGTTGTTCTATGTGAGATGTCTGTGGTGTCAGCTATAACATCGACAGTCGATCAATGATCTTTCAAAACCATATCCTGTATTTTTGCTATGATTTCAGGCGTTGATGCACATTTTGGACGTCGTTTTTTTTTTCAAGATTCGAGATTTTCAAAAATAAGTCTACGTGTAACTAGAAAATAAGAAGAATGATTAGTAATTTCCATTTAATTCCAACTACCTTTATTGCTTATTTTGACAGATACGCGTATTTCGTCTACAATGTGCAGACTTCTTCAGTGTCGTGTACTAATACTTCTTCAGTGTCGTGTACTAATACACGACACTGAAGAAGTCTGCACATTGTAGACGAAATACGCGTATCTGTCAAGATAAGCAATAAAGGTAGTTGGAATTAATTGGAAATTACTAATCATTCTTCTTATTTTCTAGTTACAGGTATTCCACTAAACAGCTCACACTCTCCATAATTCATTTAAGTCTACGTGGTTTTGAAGCAAAGGAGGGCGAAAGTGATCAGGTGAAGTATATAGAGAATTCAAAGTTCTCAAAAAAGGTCCTAATGTGGCTTGCAATCAGCCGGCTTGGAATTTTGAAGCCAATATTTTTTGAATCGAGATTAGCTGCGAGTTTCGATCGGTATATCAACTTTTGCTTGCCAAAAAGTTGTTGGTTTTATCAACAGAAAGCACAAACACCCGAATATTGTTTATTGTGTTTGTTTTTGTCCAGGCACTACGCCAAGAAACTGTGGTCGCTATGGAGGCGTATAACATAATGTATCACACCTGCGTCCAATTGAGGATTTCCGGGCTAATTTGAACCGGAATAATTTTCGACCAACAACTGTCAAGCATCTGAGCGATAAAATCAAGACCGAGCTCCGGGAAAGGCAACATTAACTTTTTTGACAGCAATGGAAAAGGTACCTGTAAACTACCGCAAAGCTGCTCGAATGGGTTCTAATTATTATTATTTTTTACATTAACTTAACAAACAGACAAATGTTCCCATGCAAAGATTAATTAAAGATTAAAGTTAATAAATATTGCTTTACTAACATATATTGGTTTGAACTTTGTCAAAATTGTATTCTGCATACGTTACACAGATAAAAGAGCAATTATCTTACCTCAAAATTACCTATTAAAATTTTCCAAATATTTTGAATTGTATCCATTCACACTTAGAAAATAATACCGAACTAAGTTGAATTTCAAACGAGTTTTTATCTGCTGAACGCTCGGTAGTCTGTTCGGTTCAAAATGGAACAACCGAGTTCCCGTTAAATTTTTACTTTCTCACAATCTGTCAAATTTACCGAAAAACTCGGTTTACAAAAATAAATCCAATCAGCAATAACCGAACATCGGTTTGCTCAAATATTACCGAATGCTGTCAAACAAACCGGCTTTTCTGTTGCAGTTACGGAATTCGGTTCTTTTTGGGAGCGCTGCAATTTTGGTTGAAATAGCTTCGAATGTAGCTTCGAATTTCATAGTAATAAAACCAGTTTTGTCAGTTACATTGTTTATTGATGCAAAAAATCCTCATACATAGCTTCGTTTTCCACTATATTTCGTTTCAGAGAATAGAAACTTCCGTACCGAGATTTAGCGAGGTGGATTTGAAATGCCTTTGCAAGCCAGAGACATAACCTGCAACGTGTTCATGGCAGTAAAAACAGACTATAGCGCAGGATGCCTCCAAATCTAATTACAAAATTAGTATCAAATACTTACAGGAGATTTCAACTAAACGTGTTGTAGTCTCTCGGGATTTTTTTTTTTTTTTCACCGAAAAAAAGAAAAGGAGGGGGATTTGCGAAAAAAGGGAAGGAACTGTTGTAACTGCTGATTTTTCAGGCATTATCGAGTCAGCTAAAATAACCTAGTTTTTCGGTAGACATAGCCGTCGCGGAATTGACTCGAAGAGAAGTGTTTGACGTTTAAGGATATTTAGCGAATGCTCGGTTCAGTTTACACAGTTTTCTCGGCTTTCGTGTACCGAACTCACTGCTATCCCGGTTCGGTTCATCTTTCATTTTTATCTGTCAAATATATCATACAGTAACCGAAATTCGGGTTCAACTTAAAAAATACACCCGAAAACAGTGTATATAAAAGATTTATTCGGTTTCTTGTTGGTAACCGATGTGATTCGGTAGAAAATTGAACTGAGTTCGGTGTTATTTCCTAAGTGTGTTGATATACTCGGGTAGTCGTTTATCTAATATCGAAAAGTCACTACGAAATCTCTAAAGTTTGCTGAAAATAATCAAAAATTACCTCCGTTCCAGTATGGATCAGGGCAGACTAACTGGGTTTGGTTTTTTTTTTTATTTTTTCTTTATTTCGATTACTTGATTTTAATCCCATTGTTGATCAGTATGCCGCGGTTAAGGGCCGGATCGTAAATTTCAAAGTGAACATAAGCGATGAAGGGTAATGATGGCTTTATCACCCTAACTCTAAATAATGAATCGACTATACTTCAATTACATTTGACTGTATTTGACTGAAATATCACACGCTGCATGTTTTAAAAAAAATGGAAATGAAGGGACACAAATTTCATGGTTTTTGACCCTCACTACGTCCCTGCTCTTCATTGCCTCACTCTCCCTGATTCTCTCTTTTCATGGATATCACACCCCAGCATGCTTTGCTCACCATCCGTCGCCAGCCACCATCGACGACGTGGTGCGTGTCACGAAGTCAGGCCGGCCTACGTGTAAAACCTGCAACCTGTATCCTATGTAGTAAATAAATTCGGTAGAAGTGATGACAGATGGCGTGCATAAACGATTCGTGTTCTTAGCAAAAAAAAATGTTAAACAATCTAATGCTTATAAAGGGTAAGGTGTATTTATGTATTATCCTTCAAAGGGATTTTCATGATTTAATTTAATAAAACAGGGAGTTCCAATCAGTCCCAACTGTGTTCAATAAATTACTATGATGAAGTAGCCTAAATCTTAAAATTACATTATTTTGTTGTTTTATAATAGGCATTCCTCTTTAGAGGCAAGAAATTCAAGGTCAGTTTGGAAACTGCTTAAAATGGGCATGCAAAGAGAACCATTATTTGCAAAAAATAATGGCGGATAGTACCAAATCAGTTCAACAGCTATTAGATAGAAGTTAATCGTTTTCTATTTCATCCTATCCGGTTTCTACACAGAAAAATCCGTTTTTGGATTTTGTTTTGCCAATGTTTTTCTTCGCAAGCGTTGCTAAAAAAAAACTAGGGTAACTTCCCTAACGTGAAACCAGCAAGGCCCCGGCCTTCCGCTGTTTCCTCAGAAACGACGAAGCAGGCGCAGCGTCTTCATGTTTGAATTTATGATGTTTTCGTGGTGTACTCTTTCGCAATGCGAAGCGATGTACGGCGATAGGGTCAATTTAGTTAGATTTTGGGCTATTTTTATAGGTTGCGTTGTTTGTTTCGTGTGGCCGCTGCTATCGCAAAGTCATGCGCTCGTGTTCGTCCGTTCAGATGATTCCAGCGCAATGATTGTTTATTGTTGAATCTATTTTTTTTTTTGTTCGCTCCGTTCGCTACCCCACCACAGTAAGCCATGCACCGCAGTCGTGCTTTGGCACCGTGTTTTGTTTATCTTTGGAAGCAAACTGCGCTCGCCTGCTGAATATTGGTGATGTTGGTGCATTTTTCCATTTCCGTTCAAGTGATTCATTTGTAGGATCTTTGCTTTTTCATACTTCCATTCTAATCTAATATGTCTAATGCAACTAAGTATTTCATAGTTTTATCTTTCGGAAATGTATATGAGGGGAACTGTCCTGAATGCGAACTGTGCATAAATTAAAAGACACGGGCCTTGGACAAGCATGGTAACATTCTATAGACATAGGTGGAAATTTGAATCCTTCAGCTAAACGACCTTTACTGGAAGCTTCTCCCAAATTGACGTTAATTCACATTCTAATAAATATTGAATTATGATCGTTATCTGTTTTGGTTGAAAAGTCTACCAGGTGTAAGGCAATTGACCAATAAAAATTAATTTAGCTGCCTAATGCAACCACACCAACTCAATTCTATTTTGAATCCTGAAGCACCAAGTTCAAAGGGATACTATCCAGAGAAATGCCATAACCTTGTCTGTTATATCATGTCGTTACTGTTCTCGTTACCATCAAGAATAGTGATGGAATCGTACCAACAGCGTGGCTCCAGCTTTGTTCACTTCACGAAGTTTTTTATTTGTCTCATCTTAAAGGTTTTGCTCTCTGCTGAGGTGCTCTGGGAAATGCAAATAAACGAGAAAAAATCACAGGTCGGCCGTAATCGGACTTCTCTTGTTTCTGCTAACCTGCTAACTCACTGAACACGAGTGGGATATCTCGTGCAGTTTCGCTTGCGTGTGTTGGTCGGTCATAGGGTAGTTGCATCCTTCGGGTTTTAGTGATAAGAGTAATTTAGATAAAGTTCATGTGCTACATGAAGAAACAGTTCTATTCAGTAAGTCCGGAAATCCAACTGATTGGACCAAATAAGCAGCAATCACCCGATGGCAACCGTCGGTCGACTTAATGCACGTTAAAATATGCGGCCTACTGCCATGGTGCCATGGTGCAGCTGATACGAACAAGAGCGATGCACGAGACCGAAGCGTTCGGAATTAGTCGTTGTGGTGTGTCTGTATCAGGGAAAATTGTGAAAACTGCTCACACTTGTAAGGCGTTGGAATATATATTCTCTAAATAGACATAAATGCAATATCCCCTGCTCGTTTTCTCCTTCGGATGTTATGAAGCACGGCCGGTATGAGTTCGAACTACCGCACAGCGCCTACGATAGAGAATAGAAATGCAAACGGAAAATCAGAGAGTTTCAGTTTTGGGACTTCGGGTGCGAGTTGCAGAGCTGGCAGCTGATTTCACCATTCTTAATAAATGCGTGTATCGAATGATAGTTTGTTTGCTTCAAATACGAGTCCAATTAACAGTTTTTTGCCTAGCAACTCCTGCTTGAAAAGTAATCTACGTACCTCCTTTGCTTTGACGCTTCATATGAAATGTTTACAATATTGTAATGAAATAAGAAATCTGTGTTCTGTTTTTGAGATAGAACAAATTCTTTATTTCCAGAAAATACCTGGTAATAGGTTGTTCCACACTGCTTGACACTAATCTTCACTTCACTTCACTTAAATTTCATTCTCAAAAAGCTTATCTTCTGTTAGAGAAACAGTTTATTAAATTTTATGATAAATTTCAAACAATTAAATATATCAAACTTTCAAATGGATGCCTTGATAAACCGTTTATGCAATTTGGTCTATGATCGATTTGGTGAGTGTTTTCGTTAAATTGACACATGGACGTTTTAAAATAATCAGACAAGCAGACTTTTTTCTGATATAGGTTTTTTCGAAAATCGAAAGATATACGACAAAAGCATCTTTGAACATCCTGAATTATTTTCGATTTGTGTTACAAAACGTTAATTTATCACGCAAAAATGATTATTTTCAACTCCCCTGTCCTCTTTTTGTGAATGCTATACAAGATTTGGCTCCGTGATTTAGCTATACAAGAATCGTCGCAGTTTTCATAAACCCTCCCATAAAAGAGTGTTCACTAAGGAACAAACACCGAATGGAACACAGCCTTAGGCTAGCCGCCCACTCAAGTGTCGCCATAGGGCGTCACATAATAGGGCTAATAGTTGGTTTATCACAAAATTTTAGTGATTACAATAATGAAAATAGTGACCAAATAGACGCATAAAAAGCAACAAAAAATTGCTTTCTACTAAGGGAAGGTCCATTAATTATGTCACGCAGTAGGCGGGGAGGGGGGGTGACAATCCATACATAAAATTTTGAAGGTTAAAAAAAAACATGACAAGCGGAGGGGGGGGGGGGGGGGGTTTTTTAAAGTCTTTTTTTTTGGGGGTTATTTATTGTGGTGTTCTTTTTTTTTTTTTTTTTTTCTCCGTGGAGGGAGGTGGTTTTTTTTGTTTTTTTTAAAAAAATATTATCTCAACAAAATAGGAGGGGGGGGGGGGACGGCCTTTTATTCTAAAAAAAAATAAAAAAAAATAGTGTTTTTTTGGTTGGTTGGGGGGAGGGAGGGAAGGGAGAAAGGAATGGGGGGGGGGGGGGTGGGGGGGTGGGTTGTTTGGTAGGGTTTTTTTTTTTTTTTTTTTTTTTCGCCCCCCGCAGCGCAACGGACTATTATATATTTCTAAAGACTGTATTCAATGAAATTTGGACACACGCAATTGTTCGTAACTTTTTAGCGTGTGGGTAAAAATTATTGAAATTTTAACTGAATGTATTTCATTGTGTTGTGTCAATTGTGTAATAAGTTTCGTGAAAATCGGTCGAGTGATTTCAGTGATGGCTTCGAATGAAGAAATAATGCGCCAACAAATTTTGGGCACTCACTTCGAAAACCCAAACGCTTCTTATCGATGGATCGGAAAACAGCTCGAAATCGCACATTCAACCGTATCTCATGTGATCAAAACGTTCAAGGACCGTAAGACAACCAAGCGGAAAAATGTAGTGAAAAAAAACGTGGCACATCAAATCCGGAGAAGGCCAGGATGGTATTGAACCAATTTAAGCGTTATCCTAACATTTCGATCAGGGATGTTTCGAAAAAGGCGAAAGTTTCAGTTTGTTTTGTGCAGAAAACAATGAAACGTTCTGGATTGCATGTGTACAAGGTCCAGAAGGCACCAAACCGGAGCGATAAACAGAACTCGGTGGCCAAAACTCGTGCAAGAAAACTGTACAGGGAGTGGCTCACAAAACCGTTCTGCATTGTGATGGACGATGAGACCTACATTAAAGCCGACACCAAACAAATGCCAGGACAGGAACACTACGTCGCCACCTCTAAGTTGGCCGTTCCGGTAAGTGTACGGAATAAGAAACTGTCGAAATGCGCCAAAAAATTCCTTTTCTGGCAAGCGATCTGCGGATGTGGCAAAATGAGTCAGCCCTTCATCACCTCTGGGACCGTCAACGGACAAATCTAAAAGGACGAATGCCTCCAAAAACGAATTCTGCCCTTCTTGAGATCTCACGATGGCCCGACACTGTTTCGGCCGGATTTGGCATCTTGCCACTATGCCCGACCCGTCTTAGACTGGTACAAAGATAATAATGTAGTTTTTGTACCAAAAGACGTCATCCCTCCAAACACTCCGGAACTTCGGCCAATTGAAAAAGTTTGGGCAATCATGAAGGCAAAGCTCGTTTAAACTCCAAAACTGATAGAAAATGAACTTGAACTAAAGAAAGTGTGGTTAAAAGTAAGTAAGCAAGTCGGTCCTATCATTGCCCAAAATTTGATGAAAGGGGTCAAGGCAAAGGTGCGGGCATTTGAGTTGGGAGAAGAGGTTCAATAAACCAATGATGTCAAAATTTAACCATTTAGTAGTACTTTATTTCCAGAAAGTTTGAAAAGAATCGGGCTCAAGGAAATTTTTTGGTGCCCTATTTTGTGTGTCCAAATTTCATCGAATACAGTCTTTATGCATATCTTTGGTTCTAGCAGAAATTGCAGTCCATTCCTAGGGTCTCATGTTGATGAGAAGATATTTCCTTCAAAACATTAACAAAACAGTGGCCATGTGTCTTGTAACGATATATTGTTTAATTGGATTAAGGTTAAATCAGTTGATGAAGTCTAAATTTGTAAGTGGTTATTGTTGATTTCAGCAATATCTTGTTTTGCTAGTTATTCATTCTCGCTGTCATTCCATACGACCTAGATGAGGGACAAACTCTAAAAAATAGAAAGTACTGTCATATTATTTCAAATAATCAATCTTATCCTCAAAAATTTGCTCTTAGCAGAGGAGTTGTTTCGTTATCAAAAGTTCTACGTGTTCAACGAGTTCAATCTTCAAAAGACCGTACCAAATTGTTTAAATTAATTTAATACAACTATTTCAAAATCGTACGGCAATACCAAGAAATGTCCGTCACTGAGAACTAAAAAACGTGTTCTTATCTGGCAAGCAGTAAAGGTTCTTTTTTAAAGAATATTGAATATTCAAGAAATATTTTAACTGGCACGTCCAAAACTAAAAGGACTTTCACCAAAAGTTTCATGAATTTTCGGCTGAAAATTTTCAATGAAAAAGGTAAAAAGTTAAATATTATAGAATTATAGAACTTGGTGAGTCCATTCCAATTATGAAAAACATGTTCCAGCTTATTTCGATTAACATCAGACATTGTTTTCGTTGGTAATTTTAGATTCATTCTGGTAGATGGCAATTGAATGGACTTTAATAAAAACGCTCATTTATATCGGCTTTCACTTCCGCTTGATCTGTTAATTTCGAAAACAAGTGAAAACATGAGAGCGCATCGTGAAATTAGAAAAGAATTTTTCTTATAGTCTACTGGTTCCTCGTAAGGATCTCTCTAAAATAATTCATGATCTTCCTCTTTCGTTTATTTATTCGCTGTAGAATAACTCATCAATAATATACGTCAACATGTATTATCAGAAGCGTACACTTTTCATCCAGTTGCCCCATTTCTACAGCCTAACACCAGGCAAATTATAATATTGGAAATTAGTGCAAATGGCAAAACAGCGTTGCTGTGGCATGTTTAAGATGATGTTTTCTCTTTTCATAAAGGAACCTAACACATTTGAGAAATCACTAAATAACTTTTAGATGAACAGGTTGAACATGCGGACAAGGCGTAACTAGCGCTAATTTCTCTGGGTGCCTAAAGATACATTGGAACATGCTCAACATATCTAGGTTTTTGTTTTCATTAGGGTGAATCTACAATTGAGAGACTCTCTCTCTGTTTACTTTCTCTTTCACCAATAGCTAAATCATTTTCACATTTTTCGTTGGCTGTTTGCCCAATATGCTAGCCAGCACTCTTATCTTGCGATCTGTGTAGAAAAACCAATCGATAGTTTTATAATGGCGCTGTAATTAATGAAAGAGAACGAGACAAGAGAGAGTCTCTCAATTGTAGATTCGCCCTAATGAATAGAAACCCTAGATATATGAAAGCGTACTCAAACTTTATAGCTGTAAGCTACATCAGAAGTTGCTTTAAAATTTTAAGTTTTCAAAGAATTAGCTGTATCGTACCTCGGACGCTGACCAAAATTTCCCCAGAACTTGTTTTAAGTAAGAAGTTTACTCCAAATGTGTTATAAAACTTCTATGAATTCGTCCTTTGTTCTATGGGATCTTGCTCTACGCTCTCTTCAAAGTTGCTATCCTTAGAATATCCGCTGGGAGCTTGCTCGAAGCTCTGTTCAAAGTTGCAATCCCTTAGAATTGCTGAAAATTGCTTCAGAATTTACCATGACTGTTCGCAGAATTTACCACGAAGACCCCTTAAGAGATTCACAGTCCTCAGAAATCGTCCGAAGTTCCTTCGGAATTTGATCTTGTTTGCTCGAAACGTGTCCTAAATTTTCTAGAAACAAGCCCTCAATATATTGGAACTAATCTTAAGTTATTTCGAAATTTGCTCTAAGTTTCCGGAGAACTTGTCATACAATCCTGATAATTTCCTGGTAATCTTAGAATTGGCATAAGTTACCTCACAACTTGCCCTAAATTGCCAAATTAGACATAGTCACACTTGGAAGCTGACGAGTTTCTTTAGAACTCTTTCCGTGTTTTTTTTCTTCTTTCAGTTCAGTTGCACTATGTTTGCTTGAAACACGCCCTAGTAAACATGCTCCTATAGTTACGGTACTTTAGAAGCGCTAGTGAGCCAATAGTTGCATATAAAGCCTGCGGATGTAGCACGACTGTTGGAACGTATTCTCTATTTTGTTTATTCTTCGAAACATGTATTAAAATCTCTCAAACTGACTCATGTTTCCTAATCTTCTCAAAAAAATTCCTAACTTTCTCTAAGATCGTTTAACTTGTTTTATAGGTTTTAATTTGACCAATATTCATAAACAATCTTTTCAAACTTTTAGGTAGATTTCGAGGATTTCATTATAATATTATAATAAATTTGACTGATTTTTTAGTTGTGTTACTACAAAAAATAAAATCAAACATTTCTTAAGCTTTCAAACTGCTGACAATTTATTCTAAGGTCTTATAAAGATTCACGAAGAATTTAATGTTAATGCACGGCAGAATAATATATTGGCATTAATGCAACAAATGATCGCCTTTTTTAAATATGTCTACAATATTTTACATAAACCGGATTTCGCTCACTGTTATGAAGAGTTGCTATGAAGAAATATTCAGACACTTCTTCGAACGATGACTATTATCGACAAAAGTGAATTTAATATATAGTTAATTTACATTGAAACTAGAGACATTTTAGTGGCCGGCTTGAAAATATGGATCAATAAGTTACTTTAACTTAATATCAGCCCTGCATAAAATGTCAAAACATCGAGCCAATGTCTTGTGGCATGAGGCGAACTCCGACAAGATGTTCTGATATGTTAACAGATGTCACACGTCTGCCTTATCAGTCGGCACCTCGACTGTGAATTATTTCGCGAAGTGGTTGTTGAAATTCACATTTCGAAAATCATCTAACCGGTGTTAGTATAGGACTCAAGAGATTGTTGTCTAATTTTAACTTCTCATCTGTCATAAATAAAAAAGCTCAGATTGCCGAATTTCCGAATAACTTTCTATCTGTCATTTTAACTACGAATCAAATTTAAATCACCAAATGGCTCCTGTTTCCTTAAAAAAAAAAGTAGTTTTGGAAGTAGTAATTGATAAATGTTATGTATTGTCAGAGCATCCACCTGAAACGTGTTGTATTCATGAACGATGTTTGTCCATCCATGATTCTAATCCACGAAGGAATCTGATCTGAAATTGATGGAGACGTTTTGGTGTTCCTGAGCATCTGAAATTACTTCAACTGGAGCCTGGTACACGATGTGATAACTGAATGAAACTCAAATCAGCATTCCAGGACAGTGGATTAACCAGGGCTGCTCAGATATTCATAAAAAATAAAAATCATGAGAAATTATGCGTTTTTTTTTTCGAAAATTTTTAAGTATAAACATTGTATTTAATTAAACTTGTGCGCCGACTTAAACCAGCAGTATGAATGCTGTTAAGACCAGCCATTAAGTGCATTTGGTATATTTCAGTCGAACATAGAAAGTGTTTATAAACTCAAGTGAGAGGTACGATGTAAATGATCACAAATGTTTCCAACACCTATTCGCGCTGATTCTGCAGTCTCTTCAAATATTCATACTATTCGTCAAATACATATTCTCTTACACGGCAAATCACCTCATGCCGGATGAAAATCAACAGCCAAAAGGAAACTCAGCTCTTACAATCGATGAACTCCACTGGTCAATAAACTGCTTAGAATAGACTCAACAAATGCCGCTGGGACGGTGATTGTGTGGATGAACCGCAGCGCCGTTGTGTTCACTTACATACATAAATAAGTTAAATTAAATTAACCCAGAATCAACCTAACTGACTCTAAGATTCTAACTGCGCATAAGACAACTATTAAGTGAATCCGATGAAATTTAGGAAACAGGGTACCGATGTATAATTATTTTATATTATAAGTTAAACTTTATATAAATCATTTACTTGTACAGGCTCAATCGAATCAACTTTACAGAGCTAAGTATTCATATTTATATACATCAGTTATCTTAAAACTAAATTTCATAGGAATAACAAATTAACGGCGGGAAATCTGCATATATATTAAGACCAAATTATCCGCGAAGTTCTAAACATATACAAACTATACAGGTTTGTAAGTAATATACATTTTTAGACTTACTGAACAGACAACATAGCAGCAAAACATTCACAAGAAGTGACAAAAGATGAAGATGATTCAACCGTCTCGACCGTTAAAACTATTCTCTTGTGCAGACCTCGAGTGAAGGTTATTTAGGAGAAGGTCATGGATCATTTTTTCCAAAATTCAGTCCACAGAAACACATTTCGATAAACTCTGTTTACCATGATCATCGATAAACTTGTTAAATAAGCCTTATATTATACGTACCATCAGAAAAACTCTCATTTATAAAAATAACTTATAATCACCAATAAACTTTTTAGCCCTTGAGTATGTTTTTAACTTAAGCTTGGCGCAATAAAATTAGTCAACAATATAAGTTATTTTTAGTTCCTAATAAACATCAGGCAGTTTTATACTTTGTTGTTGTCCCATGCCTTGTTTGAACTCGCTAGTTCTCATCTGGTCCCAAGATCACGACTTTTCAAGACTTCACTATTCAAAACAATTGAAATTAGGTACCTGCAAAACGGCAGCCCTGTTGAAAGCACATACGTGATGAGAAGATCTTCCGACCGCGACCCGATTGAACTCCAATCCGGCAAAAGGAACGCAGCAAAGGCAGGGACACGAAATAACTGAAAAACAACACTACCACCGGCTCGGTCCGTCCTGTTATGATTCCACACATAATTTCGATAAAGTTAAAAAAAAACCTAACAAAAAACATTCTCAAACTTCTGATATTTTCGTAGAAAATACCCACCACAATGGCCACGTGGATCATCATAATTACTAAGGCGTAATCCATCGACGCCCCTGCATCAACCGAAAGGCGCGCGACAAGCTGCAAATTTCTCTCAACTCTCCGGCTTTGAACGCAAATCGCCTGCTGCTTTGCAATGTGCTGGCTTGAAAATACGAGAGAGAGAGAGAGAGTGCAGAGAGCAGAGCAGAACACTGGCAAAGCAAAGCACTAGTCAAGGGTTCAGCCGAATCGGCGTTCGTTCCATCAACACATTTCGTTTTGAAAAACGTAAGCGAGAGCATGCAGTGAACTAACCGAGAAGTACTACACTTCATCACAGAGAGAAACAACGTGTGTGTGTGACGAAACCAAGTGTATTTGGCTACGTTCGGCTATCATCAGAAGCAGCAAAGGGAACGCTAGAGCTGGCCGAAGAAAAGGAATAACAACAATATAAAGAGTGTGATTTATTCGAAGCCTCGTTCGTTCGTTTGTTCGGCAAGAGTGAAATCCAGTGGTGTAGGGTCCAAGGAGCTTCGAGTCCGACCAGTTGGGTGGTGATTTTTTATTGCAAGTTGTGATCAGTGAGACGTGGAGTGTTGGGGCAGGATTGATTCAGTTTTCAAGTGCAGTCCCGGTGGATACAACCCTGGTGGGAGTTTTTTTTCTTGGTCGCTGGTGGTGGAAAAGCGCTGCTACCGGCCAACGGGGGTACTAATCCAGCGAGAAATGGCGATAATTTTAAAATCGAACCCAGTATCAGTGGTATTGAATCGAGTGAGCAATTTCCGGCCCGTGCTATAGACACATAGTTGCAAAATTTTTGTGTGTGTGAGGATTCGAGCGGTTGAAAAAAAAAAAAAGTTTTGGAAAAGAGTCAAAATGTCGGCAAAAAACGTTGAAAATGCGGAGGAAAAGAAATTTTCGCTCGCGAAGCAAAATGACGTCGGTCTTGCACAGTGTACGGCCTCAGCGGAGACTGCGGCTGATGGTGGTAATGGGACGACAGCGCTCGCTGTGGTGCCCGAGCGAACTAACGCTTCGGAAAGCCGAACGACGCTAGCGCCATTAGTTCCTATTTCGGCCACGGTATCGACGATGTTGGTAGATGAGAACGATTCGGCAAGTGGAAATAAACTAGACATCGCTCTTGCTGTCTCTTCCACTGTCGGTGGTGGGTTGGCCATATCCCCCCGCAGTGGAGGTGCGGAAAGAGCGGATGCGTCTCCTAGTGAGAAACAAGGTAGCGATGGCAGCGACAAAAACAACAGCAAACGTAAAACGCGTCGCGGTAAGACCAAGCGCGGCAAACGGTCGTCCAGTTCGCGACCCTACTCCAAGTCCCAATGGAAGTACCACGTGCCCCTCATGCGAACGGCGGCCAACAAGCGGCGTGCCAAGGTGTCGCTAGGATCCTCTAGAAGTGGTATTTCAACGAAGGATCCGTTCCTTCTGTCCGATCAACCACCGCTAGTGCCATACAACACCAATCGCTTCCTGATGGAGGACCACATGCCACACGTCCTAACACCCTCAGGTAGAACTCGTGATTCAAGTTTTTCTATAGATTCAGAAGAAAATTATTTCTACTCACTACCAGAGGACGAAGAGGAATTCCTTACCAAGGAGTTCTCCAGCGTGTACGAAGACGCTCGTTCGGAACGGCTGGAAGGGCTCAGCAAGAGCCAGCTGATACAGGAATACCTGCAGCTGGAAGCTAACTTTGAGCAAGTCACACGGCGCTACAACGCCATCAAATCGCTACCCATCAAGGAGGAAAACGAAAGTGCTGTGAATAATGCAACAACGATGACGACCAAAGATACAACTGAGGGAGGTGCGATGGTGCTGGCGCCGGTCGCGGCAGATCGAAGACGACTGGAAGATAGGATTCGGGAGCTCACCACTGAGAATCTCGGTAAGTGAATAGATTCGTGAGTAGGGGAATGAGGGTTAAAGTTAATTAATGTATCGGTGAACGGTGTACTTTTCGCATTATGTTGTGTGTTGTTATAAAAGGCTGATAACATTTTCAATCTCTATAACGTAAAGTATTCGGGGGAATGGAATACCATCATAATCCTTTGCGAGCAAATCCTATTGATTTGGCCGTAACAAGATTAATTAAACTGTAATTCGCCCCACCCGTACCAAAATTTCACGACTTTGGGAACTGATTAGGATGTGGTAAGGTAAGTATATTTTTCGAAAAACATGAAGCCCCATTGTATTTACGAAATGCTTGGCGTAGAACTACACTGTTCATATATGTGCTTTCATATATCGATATTATTGTTCACCATGGAACAGCATGTAGGCAAAGACCTGGCCATGATATAACGTGTGTACTAGCTTCTGAAATCGTTGGTGTAAGAAAATTTAAGTCTGCCGTAAATCTGTGACAATATGAGTATATAGCTTTCAACTAGATCGAATTTGATTAGTATTTAGTTAAGAGAAATCACAAACCAAAAACTGACTCAATTGTTTGTATGATAGCTGAGAATAGCCAATAGTTCGAACGGTTTTTTTTTTTGAGTATGGTTTTCAATTGATTGTACTGTTCATCTTTGAAGACACTAAAACATTTTAAGTTCGACAATTTTTTCATCAGAACGCCAACAAAAACAAAAAAAGAAAACTGATTCTTATCACTGTTGCTCCACGAGTTTCAACTATTACTATTTACATTAACTATTACTATTAATTCAAAAATAACTGTTGCTGCACTTTACAGATAATGCTGCATACCGCTTCTTTCAACTTGGAGGTTGCCTGTACTTCAGTGCTTCGTGAAGAAATCTGAGGAGAATAGGACAGTTTGAGCTTATTTCCTGTGAAATAGATAAATTAAACTTGGCTGGGTAGCTCTGTGGTTACCCGTTGTGCTCACTGGGCAGAAGGTTGGGAGCTCAATGGCTTACACCGGACAGCAGCTTATTTCAATCATCGTTGCGCCTTATCGGACCATGGTTGCCAACTGGCTACAAAGCAACAACTGGCTCTGATCTACTACTTAGGAACCGAGTTTCGGTACAGTGAATCCCTGAATAACAATAACAAGGGCCAGCCCAATGAGGTTGTGCGCAAAGGTGACGTAGGACTACGTAGCAATGTTTAATGAATGTTATTATTTCTAAAGAAAATAATGTTTGGTGTAATGTACAGTAAAATCAAGAGCGTGCAATAATCTGGACCCCAACCTCACAAACGGCACCGTACTCGTCCGCCAATCCAAGTTGTTCATCATAGCTTGTACTTAGCTTTTGGATCGAACGAAGAAACGCAGCAGGGGATAAATTATAATGGTAAATGACCACACCTGCAGCTCTCATACCAGGACGCTCCGATTGGGAAATGCATGTATATTCTGCTATCTCGGTAGTTCTGTCATCCTGCTACGTCTCACTAAACGTCACTAAAGTCATTAGCGCAAGATCGGTAGTAATTTGCGCTTCAGAATAATATTAAATTTCCAAGTGTTTGAAATTGTACACAAAAACTAAGGTATGCGACGAAAGAAAAGCTGAAACTATTTTAGTCACCGCTGGCTGCCAATTGACAAGAATTTGGATCGTTATGTTAGATAAATTCCAATCAAACAACCTGTTTACCTGGGAAAATCGAATTGCCCGTCCTAAAAAGACCAGATTTTCAATGTTTGATTGGTCTTCTTTGGAACCGTCGTATGGCCCATTCTCATCTTTGCTGATATTAGGCCACAATGCATTAGCCAGAAATACAAGCGTCACAATAGCAAGTTACTAGCAGATAATAAATACATTTTCGGCACACATTAGCGATAATGTGAACCCGGCTGATTCATACCGTTCATACCACTCAACGTTGCGTCATACATAACTGTGGCTACCAACTGGATCACACATATTTCGCTCCTCGTGGTTGCGCCAACCGGTTGGCTAAAAATTCTCCACAGGCTTGATCAACCGACTACCATTCCAGCCCCTTGGTAGCAACAGCCAGCTGGGTCATCAAAGGTTGATACTTGCTACCGTCAGCTGCCAAGTCAATTCCGACTCAATGCCGCTCAAAACATCCTCAAGACCGCCGAACGAATGAAGTATTACGCGAAGGTGAATTCATTATATATCGTTCACTGCTGCAAATGAGACCTCCCCTACTTACATTTGATATCTGTGATAGGAAAATTCTGTGCATTTATTAAATTTGCTCTGCAAATCTATTTTACAAGACATCTCCTTATATTTGCGTTATTTTCAATAGTTTAAAATCAATAGTCCCGATCGATTGGAGCAAAATTTTTAAAAATCGATCGTGAAATCACTGAGTTATTTACGTTCACAATCTCAACACTCTCAGCACACGCTACATGTACACAGATAGAAAGAAACATTCAATTTTATGCGTTATCTAATGCACATAAAGGGAATGCTAGTCTGTGCATAAATTAACGGGATCATGATCTTTCATGTAAATTTAAGCCAGATACCGCTGCAATCAGGTTTGTTGTATGGAAGATTGCAAAAAATATTGTATGTTATATGAAAGATTGTAAACAATTTCGTTGTTTACGTGTGCTTTGGTTTTAAATTAAACGAGGGGAAATTTTACGCGTTTATTAAAATTCATTTTTTTCTGTGTACCCCAGTATTGAAAACACAGACGTAGTCCTACGTCAAAAAAATAACTGGCAATCCTACCGTCGACTCCATCGCGAACGAGCTGATAACAACCTTACTCAAATCGTCCAGCACCTCCACTGTGCATTTACGGTTGCGATCTAGGTGGTACCATCTAAAAGTGCTGACTATTCATTAACTTCCATTGTGCGGGAATTTATGAGTACTGACCGGTTTTAGGATTTGTTTAAGAAAAATGAATGCAGAATACTTCGAATGTCCGTAAAACTGACTGCCTGTATGCCCATGACCCAGAATAAATTGCTTATCAAAAGCCAGAATCAATAAATCCGGTAGACAGCTGGGTGACACGATCGAGTTTGATCTTTTTGTTTTTTTTTTGTCTGCGTCTTGTTCCGGGTTTCCAGGCAAACACATGTTTTTGCGGAATTGTACGCCTTACATTCTTACATATTCCGCCAATTGTACGTTCCAGCTTTAGTGACTTTCAGGATACTGAATTGGCCGTAGATTTGTGGCAGCTCGTAGTTCCTCTTCGAGCACTGTTCACGTCTCATGTCCGTAGAGAACTGGTCACGCCCATTCCGAGGATATTTGCACATACAATTAGCCACGCATGTAAACATTACCGATATCGTTTGGATATGGGTAATGCAACACACTAACCGATTTGGAAATGTAAAATTTCCAAAACAGGTATTTAGTATTGTTTGAAAATAAGTTTTTTTTATAGATACATGTATAATCAGATTGATCTCACCAGAGGTCGCTTCCAAAATAACACTAGCTTCACATTGATTGTTGTTTTTGTATTCTCCCATGCGCGGAAGTAACGATCTTTGATGAAGTTTGCCAGAAGCAAATAATTCCTCATCTCCATGCGAAGCGCTAGGAGTGGACGGTAATTTATTGCTAGAACGAATAGACATGAAGAGAAAGTGTATTGATAGTTCCGTATAGGGCAACGGCAGGCTTTGAAAATTGAAAGATACAAGTTTGAAAACGAGCGGAGGGCATTATTGAACGGTAGTATCCGATCAGGCACATCACGCCCTGCTTCTGGCAAAGATACAACGGATGGGAGCTGCACCAAACTTCGTCAACTGGCTAAAATCCTACTTGATAGATCGTCGCTTGGCTGTGAAAGTTGGATCAGCCCAGTCTAGCTATTTTTCAAACTCCTCCGGTGTTCCACAGGGAAGCAACCTTGACCCGCTGTTATTTTCCCTGTTTTTGAACGATGTGTGCGCAGTACTTCCACGAGGGTGTCGGCTTTTGTATGCAGATGATTTGAAAATCTATCGTATTGTTAGCTCAATCGAAGACTGTCGGGAGCTCAATAGACTCGTTGACGTTTTTACGGAATGGTGTGGAATCAACGAGTTAACCATCAGTACGAACAAATACTCGGTGATCTCATTCACTCGCAAAAAAGATCCAATCACATGGAACTACAACATTGGTGGTGAATATTTGGAGAGAGTGTCCGTGATCAAAGACATTGGAGTACACCTTGACACGAAACTCACCTTTAGAGAGCATTACTCATTTGTAATCTCTAAAGCTAACCGAAACTTAGGATTCATCTTTAGAATTGCCCATGAGTTCAGAGATCCATACTGCTTACGTGCGTTGTACTACTCGTTGGTACGATCCGTTCTGGAGTATGCTGCTGTGGTGTGGAGTCCGTATACTGGAATCTGGACATCAAGGATTGAAGCTGTTCAGTCACGGTTTGTTCGCTATGCGCTGAGGTTTCTGCCATGGCGTGATCCTACCGATCTGCCTCCGTATCAGAATCGCTGCCGGCTTCTTGAAATGGACACGTTGAGCAGAAGACGACAACTGGAAAGAGTTTTATTTGTGCATAAAGTGCTTGATTTTTGTATTAGCACTAAGAGTTTTAGACAACGATTGCTGAGTTTGAATTTCTTTGTTTAGTTTGTTTAGTATAAGTTTTATTCATGTAGACCGTGTTGTCAGATGAATCTTGTAATATAATAATTATAATAATAACCCTTTACCATATTTACCCATGCAGGGTAGGCAAGAGGAGGAAATCCCCTTGACTGCCCTCCGCTCGTTTTCAAACTTGTATCTTTCAATTTTCAAAGCCTGCCGCCCTTTAGATATGCAACCAGCAATACAAAACTCTGGTGAGTGCATTTGAAATTATGTGTCAGCCTGGCAAACGTGCGTGCGCGTTAGCTTCGTTCGTTGCTTTTGACCAGCAAATGACAATTTTCTCCATCTTATTGGTTTTATTTTCACCATAAACAATTTTTTCACTCAGTCCGCTAATAATCAAATCCCCCGCTATGGGGCGGCTCTATATCAAACTATTTCTTGGTATACTTTAGACATTAATTTCGGTCAAAAACACGATTATTTCTCAATTTATCAAAAAAATAAAAATATTATGACGGGGAACGAAAACGTCTTCTTCGTTCAAAAACACAGCTAGCTCCTCTCAACAAAATCAGAATATCAGAATATAGGGTATGGAACGGCTTAATCAGGGGTCACTATTTTAATCAGTTGTTAGGAAATAGGTCTATAACTCCTACATTTTCCAACTTATTTCCTTTTTAATGATACGATCATAAGCTTTAGCTATTGGGCCAATGATTCGATGTATGAATCATGATTGATTACCAATTTATTACTGTCATTTTGAAGATTTAAAATACATCATCTAGAAACCATCAGTTTCTGACCTGCTGAAGAAGTTCGCTCAAATGTTGCCTTTGTGTATTTTGGATTTGCATTGCGTGTACCGGAGAGCATGTCTTCATCAGCTCTCTCCCACAACTAGGCTTGTTGCCAGAATGTGATGTTGAACATTGAGTTAAATTTATTACATATTTAGACAATCTGAAATCGCTATTTGTTTCATGTTTCTTCCAGTCATTGGACGTTGATCTATGCTTATGATTATATTGTCCATCATCTGGCACTTTCATTTGCAATAAAAAAATATGTTTTGGAGCTGTCCATTAGTACCCAACGATAAATAATGCTTCGCTGTTGAGCTGCAGCTATGGCATCACTGTTGCTTTTGAGAGAGCCCATGTTTCCTCTCTTCTTTGTTATCCATGGATATAGCGCACCGGTAATGTAACGTGAAGCCTGCTGTCTCTTGCATTTGTTTGTTTTTAAACGAAGCATCCCGTTTGTCGTCACAGTCGCTTCGGCTAACATTTGCGTGAGAGTAAATGAAATAAGAAATACACATTGCCAATCTAAAGATCAATGACAAACTACAAGTTTGGTCGTGTAGGTCTGTCTCATAACCTGTTAGGAGACGAGTTTGTGGTCGTAGCAATCGACATGTTTTGGTTGATTGTTTTCGAGAACGGATGGGTAAAACGAAGGAGCGGGTTGAGGAAATTGACGTTTGCAGCAAATCGTGAACTGGCCTATTTAATTTCGCCTTCGCACACATGCACAGAATCGCACTCATACAATATTGTTAGTTTATGTACAGATTGAGGAGCTGAAGAAAACATTTTTTTTAATCGGAAAGCAATCCGCATGCGTTTAAGAAGTCCCTGCAATTGGGAACTTTATTCCATGGCTATGAAATTTTCTGAGCCTAATGCTCGTTGCTGAAGGTATGTTCCGATAGACCAGACGTAAGCAGAGGGATTAATGTCCGAATATTGGCAGTTCTAATTATAGGTTACATACAGCTTCATCAAATGTCTCAGGGGCTGACCAAACTGCTTAAAACCCGTCCCGTACCCTACTATGCTGGATTTGGGTTACCTGATTCCTAGATTGTAAAGTTACTGAATGTGATTGATGAACGCAAGTCATGCTTTTACAGAAGAATTTCTCACACATGGCTTGCGGATTATGTAGATCGTTCTTCTCTTCTTTTTCAATGAGCTGTTGCCGCTCTCAACTCAACTCAGCACTTCCACAGTTATTAATTGAGAGCTTTCTATGCTAACACCAATGCATAAATTTGTATATTGTGCGGCAAAAGCACAATAATGCCCAGGGAAGTCAAGAACTCGCAGCCTCCAGCTTGGTAAACTGTGCTATAAATAATAATTATCGACTTACCTATTTGACATGTAGTTTATATTTCCTAACATGCCATTCGACAGGATCGCAGTAAGCAATGGATTTTCGACAGTGACGGAAAATTTCTGGATTCCGCATCAAGAAGGAGGCGCAGATTGAATTTGCGATCTTTTGACGGAGAGTGGAACAAACTATTATCTGGCGTGCAAGTAGATTTCTTAGTGAGCTCGTGTCATTTTGATTAGTAGAAACTTGTTCGTTTCTTTAGTAGAAAACCAATGGTAAATATCGGCCGTTTTATTGCTCGAAGTCACATTGAGATGTGAACTCAATTGGGTTCTGATTCAGGGCGTTTTTGTTGAAACAAGGTTTCTTGCACCTTTTCTGTAAAGTAAAACTTAATAATTCCTCGATAAGGGAGGCAACTAGTCATGGTTTCCAGTTTTTTTGAATGTGTATGTTTATGCGTTAAGCCTGGCCGTATAAAATAGACAAGCAAAATTATAGAAGCAGATGTGGAAAATGTAAATTTTCACTGCAGAAATGTCACTATAGGATTGTAAGGAGAGAGAAAAATTTCGCGACATTTTTCCCCATCACACTGTCAGGACATTAACCACCTCTGGATGGAAGTATAGTATATTCATCATTTTCCAAGATGCTTTCAAGAACGGGCAGTGTTGGTGTTGAATTAGATTAGATGAGTTGCCATTAGACACATCAGTGAATTCCCGATATCAATATTTTAAACCCTTCTTGACCCCACCTTCCCCATTTTCCAAGAGCACGTGAATGTATAATAAAGATGTGTGTGTTCATGTGGTTTTTCAGGGGTGGAGATTCTCTACTCTCTCGCTCTCTCGCGTCTCCTACCTCGCCTTGCCCGCGTTACATCGACACGTTAACTTCAACTCGCACTAGGATTTTTCTGTTCGAAAGCGAGTTTGAGCTTTCCGCTTTGTCTTTGTCATTTCCGTTTTTTCATTGTTAGCCTAGTTTTACCAACTGTGGAAAATCGTTCTCGCTTTCAGGGAAAATGGACAAACCCCCATCATAGAAGCGCTGGTGACATGGGAAGTATTGGAATCGATGTTTTCACTCCATGTTCACTCAAAAACAAGTCAACAAAGCTCCCCTGACACTAATAGTAGCGCAAGAATGAAAAACTACTCCATTGGCCATAATCTGTCAGCGCTGTGTCACGCAACACGACTGGTTTGATGAGTTTTGATGGTGGTTTGTCGCAGCTCGTTTTGATTTATGATGGATTGTGGTGTAAGCTTCTACCGATGGTTGCGAGGGGGAGGAGGGCGGTGGCGATTAGAGAAAACACACAATAAGCCGGTTAGATTAAAACGCTTGCAAACGATTCGCGTCGTTTATGGTGCATTTCTTTCCTCGTCGTAGTCGTCGATGGATTTCAAAATCACACCAGCGAATCAGAAGTAAAGTATGTACAGATTGGAGTGTCGTGATGTTTGTCATCCACCATCTCCACCATCATTCATTAGCAGTTTATTTATACGTGATAACATCGTCGTTCGTGCGGTCCCTCCTTTGGTTCGGTGAGTAGGGCGTGGGGCTATCATGTTGGAAGCGGTGGGTTCGATTTGCAAAATGTTCTGTTGCGATATGTTTGAGGCCTGGACTGGGAACGTAGTTAAATACACCAGTCAACATAAGACGCGATTTCCCGTTGCGGCGTGATGATCGAATAGTTGCAGTTTGAGATCGCCCACATTTAGTTGCGTATGATATGGTCGCAGCGTACATTAGGTACTTTTTCACATTGTCGTCATGTACAGCACAACTGATTGACAAAGCTGTTGCTACATATAATCAGGGCGATATAAAGAGTGGACAAGACTATAAGCGGATGAATGGAATGGATGAACCGTGTGCTTAGTGTTTCATTGCGGGAAATGCTGTTCCCGTCTTCCTAGATCCTTTCCCCCGAATGGTCCCATCCCAAAGGTTTTAAAATAGGAGTAGCCACAAAGTGAAGTTTTATGCGTTCGATTGTGCTTCTAAAGTGCAAAATTCGAACAATTCATTTTCCTGTGTTTCACAATTAACAATTCAGTTGGGTTGATTTTACACATCGATTGCACCTACGAAAGCATGTCAGTTGTTATGTCTGTCAGGGTGGTTCAAAGTATTGATAAGCGCCACCCTGGATCGTTTCCAAGCGAGGTCCTGACTCTTCTCGCAAAATATGACCTCAATTGGATGCGAACTCGAACTGGACAGGCCCTTGGAAGTTTCGATGGCAAAACCAAACTTGTTGTTCTATTCCTCCTTGCTATTCGGTATACACGGTAAATCTGGAAAACTCATTTTTTGACTATATTTTGCTCATTTTCAAGATTATAGTTGATACGTCAAAAGTGACTTGTTTTTATGCACGAAGGAAGAGTACTTATTACACCTTTTCAAGTATGTCAATGGCGGAAAAAATGCGTAAAAAGTTGGCACCGCTGAGAAAAGAAAATTAACTCTATCCGTGACTTGATGCTGCCGCCATTTTCAAATTATCATTTATTTGGTAAGCATTTGGTATGTTCTCGAATTGCTTTAGACTGTTGCAGTTTAGAAAAGGAGGAATTATCCAATGCGTTGAGTAAAGACTGTATGCGATGAAATTTGGACACACGCAATTGTTCGTAACATTTTAGCGTGTGGGTAAAAATTATTGAAATTTTAACTGAATTCAGTGATGGCTTCGAATGAAGAAAGAGTGCGCCAAAAAATTTTGGGCACTCACTTCGAAAACTCAAACGCTTCTCATCGATGGATCGGAAAACAGCTCGGAATCGCACATTCAACCGTATCTCATGTGATCCATACGTTCAAGGACCGTAAGACAACCAAGCGGAAAAATGGCAGTAGCAAAAAACGTGGTACATCAAATCCGGAGAAGGCCAGGATGGTATTGAACCAATTTAAGCGTTATCCCAACATTTCGATCAGGGATGTTGCGAAACAGGCGAAAGTTTCAGTTTGTTTTGTGCAGAAAACAATGAAACGTTCTGGATTACATGTGTACAAGGTCCAGAAGGCATCGAACCGCAGCGATAAACAGAACTCGGTGACCAAAACTCGTGCAAGAAAACTGTACAGGGAGTGGCTCACAAAACCGTTCTGCATTGTGATAGACGATGAGACCTACATTAAAGCCGACACCAAACAAATGCCAGGACAGGAACGCTACGTCGCCACCTCTAAGTTGGCCGTTCCGGAGAGTGTACGGAAGAAGAAACTGTCGAAATTCGCCAAAAAAAGCCGCATTCGACCTTGCAAAACGTCACGATCGATCTTCAATCCAAAAAATATTGTCGCTTCTCCCATGTCCTGCATAGCGAATTCAGTTTTCAACAGCTTCTTGATTGTCGCTATCATGTTGAGGCTTCAGCAGATTACAAGAATGTCATCTACATACAGCAGAAGAAACACCTGCTCTCCGTCACGCTCTTTCACGTACAGGCAACTATCGTCGATGCTACACTTGAATCCGATTCGACTTACGAACTCGTGAAACCAGTCGTTCCACGCCTTTGATGCTTGCTTGAGTCCATAAATGGATTTGCTGACCTTGCATACGCGATTCCCCTCCTCAAATCCATGAGGCTGGCGCATGCAAATGTCTTCGTCTTGCTCGCATTGTATTTTTGGATAGAACCATCTGGGTTGAGCTTCAACTTGAATACCCATTTGCAATCCACCGGTCTGCGTCCGCTTGGTAAATCGACTAACTCCCACGTGTTGTTATCGGCTAATGATTTCAGCTCTTCTTCGATGGCCTTCTTCCAGTGTGGCCAGTCGGTCCTTAGCTTCATTTCTTCGATGCTGCTCGGCAAATTCTGCACGTAATTTTCAGCGTTTAGTGCATATGCCAGGCAAGTATAATCGTCTCTTCAGGGGATTGCGTACACGTCCACTTTTCCGAGATTCAGCAATTCCATTTTCGGTTTCATTTTCATATCCTCCAGGCAGGAACTCGTCGTTATCGCTCTGTACTGCGTTACCGATTAGTAGTTGCTGCAAAAATGCCGCAGGCTTCGCCGGTACTGTCCACACCGGATGCTCGAACCCAGTATTCTCCGCTTCATCGTTTGCAGCATTGTTCCAATTTTCGTTCACCACAACATCTCGGGCCAAATACACCTTCTGCTTCTGATTGTTCCGCAAATGATAGACAGTTGGTCCATCACCGACAAAGTAGCACTCTTCACTGCGCGCGTCAGATTTGGTCCGCTTTTCCTTTGGAATCCAAACTATACGCCTTGCTACCCCAAACACGAAGTTTGGATACGTCTGGTTTGTGTCCATACCCCATCTCGTAGAGAGTTTTCTTCTGCAGTGCCGCTGTTGGACTTCGATTCATAATGAATACGGCTGCCTGGACCGCTTCACCCCGAAGCCTTTATGTTAGGCCAGCCTCGTGAACCATTGTTCTCGCCTTGTCCAGGATGGTCCGGTTCAGTCTCTCGCTCACACCGTTCTGTTGAGGTGTGTATGGAATCGTGTTCTCCATGGTCACATAATGGACCTTACAATACTCACGAAAAACGTTACTCACGTATTCTCCGCCGTTGTCGCACCGTTTCCTGGCAATCTTACCGTCGAAATGATTCTCCGCCATCCTGGTGTACTGCTGGAACGCTTCGAGTGCTTCATCTTTTGTCGTCAGAAGCTACACCACCGTGAGGTGAGTGTAATCGTCGGTGAATGTTACAACGAACCGTTTACCATTCCATGCTGCTGGTGTAAAGGGTCCACACAACGGTCTCTTCGATCTTGGAACTGGAACATCGTCAAACGGTTGCCGAGCGTGTTTCCCCATTACGCACGGTTCGCACACCTCGTCTCCAGCGAAGTGCTCATTGCTCAACGTTACGCCCTTGACCATATCGTTTCGAACCAGTTTCTTCAAACCGCTGTTGCCTATGTGGCCAAACCTGCGATGCCACAGCTCATGCTGATCTACAGAAGAACTCACTAAAGCTTCATTTACTCGTCCACGCTTCACCGTCGCATTCAGCAGATATAACTTGGCAGCTAAGCTTCCAACAGCTACTACTTGATCTCCACGAACAATCTTGACCAGATCTCTCTCGAACGTGATCCGCATCCCCGGCTTGCCAAATCGTCGAATGGAGAAGAGATTATACTGCAACTCAGGGACATAGAGTACATCGTTTACCGAGCGATTCTTCGATTTCCAACCCGGATTTCCATATCGACTATTCCAGAATAGTTGCTGTAGACAACCTTACCTCTAGCTTCTTCACGTCCCGCAAGCAATCCGCCGAATACACCATGTGCTCTGAAACACCCGAATAGAGTATCCACTTGAACTCACCCTGCTGTTTCGCTTCACATCCAGACTGCGTCACGAATGCTACCTCGGAATCTGTAACGTTTGCTCGCTCCTTCTGCTTCGGTCTCCACGGCATCTGGCGATCTTCTAGCCCGTCGGTCTGACTGGGCAGTTTGACTTCTTGTGTTCCACCTTTCCACAGGCAAAACATTTAAGCTTCGATCCTTTGGCACGTCCTCCGTAGAAAGCAGCTTCATCAGTAGGTATCCCTTCGGACTCGAAATTATTCTTGCGTTTGATGCTCTCACTCAGCAACTGCCCCTTCACGAAATCCAATGTGCACTGCTCCGATGGCAGAGTCTCCAGAACGGTCACTAGCTGCTGGAATGACTTCGGCATCGTCTGCAACAGATTGAAAACTACCAACCTTTCATGCATGGTGATATCCGCCGTAGCCAACTTCCTGATGATCCGCTCAAACTTCAGCAAATTCGTTATACTTCATTACGGCCAGCTGCTTCAAGAGATAAAACTGGCCGGAAATCCCCTTTTTGGCGAACACATTCTGCAGCGCTTCCCAGATCGCCTTCGGAGTTGACTTCCCTTTGACATATTCTAACTGCGAGTCGGCGATCTTCTCTATTAGTAGCGATTTGCACTGTGTTTCCTTCAGCTTCCGCTCCGCCAGCCTTGTCTCCTTCTGCGCCTTTTGCTGTGCCGTATCCGTATCGGCCGCCCGGAACTCCGGAATTTCGTCTGCTATCACCCAGATGCACTCGATCAACTGCCGCTCCTCTAGAAGTGTCTCCATCCGGAAACTCCAGTTGGGAAAATTCGTTCCATTGAACAAGTAAATCTTCTGGCTTACAGCTTGCATTTTCACGTTTTCAAATCTTGAGAAAAAATTTCTTCAGCTCAACAAAATCGTCTCCAGGGTTACGGCTATGCTGGGCCCAGAACCTGATAAGGATATAGAAATAATATTATGATAGATTGGTTTCAGTACACGGTTGCTTGTATCCTGACAGTTATTTCGTATTCACGTGATTTTCAGTCTGAGGCTGGTTCTTCGCGCCAGGGAGACTACTAGGTTTGTCAAAAAGTTTTGAAAGCGACATCTATGGAGCAGTACCAAAACCAAAATTTCTACGCCATTTTAATATTTCATCTTTCATAAGAACGTACTCAAAATTTCATTTCAATCTGTCAATTAATTCTTCGTTTACAAGCCATTTGTAGTTGACGTGTCAGTGAATTTTTTAACAATGGAAAAATCCGAAAATCGTGCAGTGATTAAATTCTTTGTTTTGGAATGTTTGTTGGCTACTGAAATGCATGCAAAGATGGTGAAAGTATTAGAGGAGTCTTCTCCTTCTTTTCCAACCGTTACCGATGGGTTTTGGAGTTAAAGCGTGGCCGTACATTTTTGTTGAACAAAGTTGTTTAATACAACTTAAAATTCAAAAGTTAGGGGTAATTTTAGCTAAAATATGCGTTTTTCTTTTCGACCTTATAATTGTTTAGGCAAGAATTGGCCAGAAAACCATCATATTTTTGTTTTAATGCATATCAAGGAGCATAATGCTATATAAAAGGGTACTCCTGGGGCACACGAGCGGGGACTGCTTATAATCGGATATGTTGTTCGTTGAAATCACCCCTAACTTTTGAACAATAAAATATACACAAACACTTAGTTCAGCAAAAACATGCGCCATAACTTGTTCTACACTTCGTCTGAAGATTTTTTCCTAACATTTGAAACTAAAAAGTTAGAATAAAGAAACCAATTTTTAAGGGACACCCTAATCTAAACCAGCAAAATAGCTTTGAGCGCGCGCAAACGTTTAGATATCCTAGGGGCACTTGTAGCTGAATAGGTTTATAAATTGCATTGCATACATGTAAGAAAAATTGTTGATTTTGATATTTGTTTTTTTTTTTTTTTTTTTTTTGTTGAAGTACAATTGATCTCAGCAACCTATACCTTATGATTGTATGAAGTCTAGAGAATAAAACTTTTCATTCCTTTGTCAACCACCAACCAGTAAAGGTGTATTTAGTTTCACTCTGTTAAAAGGTTATGGGCCCAGACAAACCCAAACCGAGAAATTTCTGAAAGCAGCTGAAAATCCGTTACGATGGGAGACGACGAGAAGTTCCTCAAGATCAAGCCCTTCGATGGTACGGGTTTCAACAACTGGCGGTTCAGGATGTTGGCGTTCCTGGAACAGCTGGAAATCGCGCACTGTGTCGAGAAGGAATCGAATGAGGAAGACTTCTGGAACATCCTGGAAACGGATTCGGCAGGAGTCAAGAAAGAAAAGGAGGAGAAAAAGGCGTTCCGAAAAAAGCAGGACAACAAGTGCCGTTCGGTCCTGATTGGTGCGGTTGCCGATAGTCACCTGGAGTACATAAAGGACAAGAAGAGTCCAAAGGAAATCTGGAGCGGTTTACATGAAGTTTTCGAGCGCAAGAGCCTGACGAATCGGTTCATGCTGAAGCGGAAACTATTGGAGATGAAGCACGATGAAGGTTCAAGCCTGGAGAACCATTTTCTTCGTTTCGATCAGCTAGTTCGAGAACTGAAGTCAACCGGTGCGAAAATGGACGAGGAGGACATCGTGTGCCACCTGATGCTAACCATGCCGGTTTCGTACGATTCGGTGAATACGGCGATGGAGGCGGTATCGGAGAAACTGACTTTGGAGTTTGTGAAGGGAAAGTACCTGGACGTAGAATCGAAGAGAAAGGGAAGGAAGCTGCCGGCCAATCGAGATTCGGAGGAAGTTGCTTTTGCTGGAAAGTCCGGTAAATACCGTCTGAAGTGTTTCGGCTGCGGAAAAATTGGCCACAAGCGTGCCGATTGCCCGGAATCTGGACAACGCCAAGAGCAACCCCGGGATCACGAGAAGAAGAAATTCACGAAGCCCAGTGCTGCAGCGAAAACTGTGTCTTTTGTTGCCGGGTCTGGGTCAGCATCAGATCAGAAATCGCGGTGCTGGTACCTAGATAGCGGGGCATCCGATCATATAGCGAACCAGAGACAGCTGTTCCGTAACTTGAAGGAGCTCGAAAAATCCTCTATGGATAGCAACAGCAAAGAAAGGCGTCGCTAGGCATCATGGGGAAATCAACGTGTGCTCAATAGTTGATGGTGAGGCGATCCATATCTGTATCGAGAATGTCCTGTTCGTTCCCGAGCTGGTGCTGAATCTGTTATCCCTGCGCCGGCTGGAAAGTTCGGGAAAGAAGGTGATTTTCCACAAGGGCAAGGTAGTTGTCGAGGATGAAGATCAAGCCGTCGTATCAACTGGAAGGCAAGTTGGTGTGCTGTATGCGATGGATTTTCAGTACCAAGCGATGCCAAACAGTGCTATGGTAACGGGCAAGATAACGAAGGAGCTGGAACTGTGGCATCAACGCTTCGGACACATCGGTAATGGAAACCTGATGAAGCTGATCAACAGGAACATGGTGGACGGATTGGAACTGGCCAGCTCCGTGGAGCCTGGAAGCTCGGAGTCTATTGTCTGCGAGCCGTGCCTTGATGGCAAGCAAACTCGAGAGCCGTTTACTAATCGTGAAGGAAAGCGGACAACTCGTCCGTTGGAGCTAGTGCATAGCGACGTCTGTGGTCCGATTTCTCCTGTGTCGTGGGACGGCATGCAGTATTTCATCACGTTCACGGACGATTTCACTCATTTGACGGTCGTCTACCTGATGGCGTCGAAGGATGAAGCGTTGGAGTGCCTGAAGACGTACGAGGCTATGGCAACAGCACATTTTCAGACTAAGATGTCTCGTCTTCGCTGCGACAACGGTGGCGAATATAGTGGCAAGCAAGTCAAAATGTTCTGTCGGCAGAAAGGTATCCAGCTGGAAATGACGGTACCATATACACCGGAACAGAATGGCCTGAGCGAGCGGATGAATCGAACCATTGTCGAGAAGGTGCGAGCAATGCTGTCTGGAAGTGCTGTTTCGAAGCGCTTGTGGGGTGAAGCTGTATATGCGGCTGTTTACCTGATCAATCGTAGTCCGACAGTGGCTGTAGATAACAATCGTACGCCCTTTGAAGTCTAGAACGGAAGAAAGCCGAATGTGAAACATCTTCGTGTTTTTGGGGTGGAATGTTATGTCCATGTCCCGAAACAAAAGCGAAAGAAGCTGGACTCGAAATCTGAAAAGGCGATCTTCGTGGGATACGCTCCGAATGGATACCGTGTTTGGAACAATAGGAAGGTTTTTGTTGCTCGAGACGTCGTGTTCAACGAATTTAAGTTCAACGAAGCCTTGCCGGATGATATCGAAAATGAAGAAGAGCAGCTGATTGTCATTCAAGATCGTGTCCAACAGCCGGTTCCTATCGATGGAGAAGATTCTTTTCCTGAAAACAACGACGAGCCTGAAGCTACTGCTGGAGATGAACTTGACGATACGTTGATTGATGAAGCTGCTGGTGGTGATCCTACTGAATGTGAGATACGAAAAAGTGGTAGAAATTGTGCACCCCTTAGCTGGCACAAGGACTACAACTTATCGGCGTTTGCATTGAATGTCGAGGAGTACTTCGACAACATCCCAACAACATAGCGGAGTTGAAGAAGCGCGATGACTGGCTGCTGTGGAAGGAAGCAATTGAAGCTGAACTTTCATCTCTAGAGAAAAAAGGAACGTGGACCTTGACCAAGCTGCCTGCTGGAAGACGGCCTGTAGGAAACAAATGGGTGTTCACTATCAAGCGTGATGGTGAAGGAAAGGTCGATCGATACAAAGCCCGACTTGTTGCTAAGGGTTTCACACAGACGAAAGGCTTCGACTATGCAGAAACGTATTCTCCAGTGGCAAAGATGACGACGTTGAGGATTTTGCTGGCGCTGTCGAACCAGAGGGACCTACACGTGCATCAAATGGACGTCAAGACGGCGTTTCTTAATGGATCACTTGTCGAAGAAATCTACATGAAACAACCATCAGGCTTTGAGGCGGGAAATGATCTGGTCTGCAAGCTCAACAAAGCAATTTATGGACTGAAGCAGGCATCCCGGAGCTGGAATATGCGGTTCCATACATTCATCACGAGTGTTGGATTCAAACGGAGTCAGTACAACCACTGTTTCTACCATTGGTCATCGAGAAGCGAAACAATCTACCTCGTAATATATGTGGACGATATCCTGATGGCTGGTAATTCAATTGCGGCGATCAAACGTCTGAAGGGAAAGCTATCAAGAGAGTTCGAGATGAAAGACCTGGGCGAGGTACGATGCTTTCTTGGACTGAACATAAACCAAAACAGAGCGAGTGGCGTTATGACGATCAACCAGAAGCAGTACGTATCGAAGATTCTGCAACGTTTTGGGATGGCGGATTGTCGACCTTCTGCTATTCCCATGGACCCTCATCTGAAGCTGCTCAAGTGTGAAGATGCGAAGCAGCAAACGAAGAAGCCATACAAGGAGCTTATTGGGTGCTTGATGTACCTGATGATAACATCCAGACCTGATATATGCGCGGCAGTCAGCTATTTTGCAAGCTTCCAATGTTGTGCTACTGACGAGCATTGGGTTTATTTTAAGAGGATTTTGATGTACCTGAGAGCTACCGTTGACTACACCCTTGTATTTCGGCGATCAATCCGGCGGAAACCCTTTCTGTGTATGCTGATGCGGACTGGGGCAATAATCCAAACGACCGGCGATCCGTTTCGGGGTACGTGGTGAAGCTGTACGGAGCAACGATCTCGTGGGCAACTAGAAAGCAAACATCGGTGGCGTTGTCAACAACTGAGGCGGAATTCATGGCCCTTTGTCAAGCTAGCTGTGAGGCGATGTGGGTAGTAAACCTTTTGAAGTTGCTTGATGTGGAAGTTGTCTTACCGATGACTGTTTATGAAGATAACCAGCCGTGCATTGCTATCTGCGAAGAACCGAGGAAGCATAGAAGAATGAAGCACATCGACATTCAATACTTTTTCCTGCGAGACCTCATCCAAGAAAAGACGATCAAACTCCAGTATCAACCAACTGCAGATCAAATAGCGGACATCATGACCAAAGGACTACCTGCTCCACAATTTGGTAAACTACGAGAGATGCTGGGATTAATCAATTGAGGCGGGATGTTGTAGTACAATTGATCTCAGCAACCTATACCTTATGATTGTATGAAGTGTAGAGAATAAAACTTTTCGTTCCTTTGTCAACCACCAACCAGTAAAGGTGTATTTAGTTTCACTCTGTTAAAAGTGTATAAAAGAGTGAATGAAGATAAGTTAATTTGTGTAAATAATGGAAATGAGAATAGTGGTGTTTTCCTTTTGTGACGAGGGGGGATGGAGGGGTGAAAGGGGAAGGATAAGATATGGTGGATGGGAGGGGTGGGAGTGAGAGTTGCCAGTGGTATTAGTCGTGTTGTTGTTTTTTTTTTTTTTTTTGTTAGTATTAGGTATTTTCTTTTTTTTTTTAATTTGAAAATTTAAAAAAAAAAATCGCAAAATAAAACTATAATCCACAAAAAGTGAACCCTCTTACGTAATTAGATATTTGTTCTGTTGAAGCAGCGAAAGCGTCAAAAGAGACAAAACAAAAATGAAATTAACATGTGATTTCTTATTAAACATACAAATAAAAAATATATACTATACATGAATGCATGTGCGCTTCAAGTAAGTGATCAACAGAGATGGGGATAAGTTTTTATCAATCACCCGTTTTTCCCGTTTTTCCAAAGAATCGTTTCCGATTCGAAAACGGTTCGAGGAGTGAATAACATGCTGTAACGCTGAAAATCGTGAAGAAAACTAGCAACAAAGGAAAAGAAACTAAGCAACTTTAGGTAATTCTTAAGCAAAGTGAAGAAATTAAGATGTGTATTTATATTTTTAGGGGATACTTTTTATACCTCTCGGAAGCAAAACAAACAACCCTTTCGAACGAAATCGGCGCGGAATTCAATGATAGTGTTTCGGTTTCTTTTTTTACTTTCGTGGTTTGACCTAGGTTTCTTGGTAACAATCAAGAGCACGAAACTGTTCACCGTACTACCACGAATCGACGGGATATTTTCTGAATGTTTTTTTTTTAAATTATGCATTTTCGATGGGAGGACGCCTAACAAATAACGCGATTAAAGTGAACAATTCTCGACAACTTATTCAAAACGATGTATCTGGTTTTGCAAACAAAGTGGTAAGTAAAGATTCAAACGTAAAATTCTTACAATCCTTTGAACTTTTACGCAAACTCGGACCACCACCACGAAGAATAATATGTCCCTAATATGTTGGTGATGCTAGTTTCTGTGGGGGTGCTGAGAGTTTTAAGAATTTTACGTTGGAATCTTTGTTTACCTTTTTGTCTGCAAAATCAGATACGTCGTTTTGAATAAGTTGAGAATTCAAAATCCACTGAAGCTTTTGTAAACACATCCTCGTATGCCCGTTTCTCGCCAATCATTGATGTTCATTCATACAATTCGAAAAGATTCCCCTTCTTCAGGATGGTGTGCGTTTGTGTGAGCTTCTTTCGGTTCGTGAAAAACGGACCTTCAAAGGTTTGTTTACAAAAGCTTGTTCTTGTAATGTGTTTAGTCTACGCGAGTGAGGTGACAATTTTCGAATCGAAAAAACCTGGACTGTTAATTTGATTTGCAGGGAGTGTCACTTTACCCTAAGTGACATTTTTAACTTCGTAAGTGAGTGAGAGCAGAACGCCTCGATTCACACGGCGCGTAGAATAAGCACGAATAATTGAGCAAATAAGGCGCTAGGAACGGAAGGAGTAAAGTCAACGTAAGAAATGACACGTAATTGATGATCTACAAATATTGCTACAGGCGAATAATTTTAGGCGCTTATTTACTTTATAAAGACTACTGTCAGGCATGCATTATTATTATACAGCTATTCTATATTACCAATGGAAAATTAGGATTGGAAATAAATTATAAACTAGACAGAAACCCGAAATAGATTTATGAAAGATGAGAGAATCAAACAAACAAGTGAATCGTGCGGTGGAATGCAAAGTAAGCTAAGTCTAAGTGTTGTTTGAAGAAAAAAAAAAGTATAGAAACTATATTAATGATTAATAATGGGTGGCGTTTTCAGTGTGTTGTGAGTGGAATATTACATCATTTTGGGAAACAGGAAATCCTCGGAGTTGAAAGATTTATGGAAGTTCAATCTATTAATTTGGCAACGATATTTGTTTAGTTTAGAAGCAGATAACACCTGCTGCAGAATTATTGCGAACTCGTTTTTGATTAAGTTCCAACCTGGATCGGGTATCCAGAGATTAGGTCGACTTGCTGCGTGTTTAACGTCGGCGTGTTTGCCGTGTTGTAAGAAGGAAAACAAGCCATCATTCATCTGCATGTGCCAGAAATGGAAAGGTGATTAAACGTCAAAAAGCCTAATTAAATAGGTTCGTTTGGCTTAGATTTTGACAACTTGACAACTTTGGTCGTAGGATGGAATACATACGAACTAGATTTGAATTTTCATACGAAGCACGTCTGAATTTCATATGAATTCTATAATGAAGTCCTTGTGTGCAAAAAATCATGCGATTCTCGTATGGCGTTGAAGGTTTGACGTTATTCAGAACAAACAAAATGGAGAATATGGTGAAACTGGTCGAAGATCTCGCAATTCCGACTGCAGCGCTTGCGGTATTTAGTGGTGAGTTTACGTTATTCTTTTAATTGTATTAATCTACCACAAATTCATCTATTTATTATTATTGTGTACAGAGTGTGGTGTCAATACAGTTATAACTAAACTGATAGGATCAGAAAATCAATTTTTCGAAATTGAAGAATTCATCGAACGAAACGGAATAATCTTTATAGCAGCTAGAAAGTGGATAACATAAGCTTACGATAATCATTTCTTGTCAGGAAAAGCGATACAGAGGACAAATAACATGATTCTTATTTTACTTGATACAGTTGACGGACCATCGTTTGCTGTACAGTAATATTAATAATTATTATTATTTTAGACGTAGCCAAATTTTAGCACAAACTTGTAAGTAAAACAAAATGTATAAATTCTAAACGTGTTTGTTTTGTATCAACTAAAAGAATAGGTTCTTATTAAACTAAGAAGTTGGCTTATTTATTTGTGATAGAATAATTTGTTTATTCTATTTATTAAATAAAGACTTTCCAAATTTAATGCGAGTTTTCGTGAACTTTAAAATATATTAGAAATCATATTCAGTCATATTGGATTTCATAACAGATCTGAAAAAAATCATATTCAAACGTTATGCGTTTTGTACGACAGTCATGTAACCTTCATACTATATATCTAATGATTTCATACGACGTCTTTAGAGAATCCATACAATATGTACAACAAAAATCATATCATAGCCTCTACTTAAGATGTGTTCAATGAGCAGTCAAAGGAAATTCATACCCACTTCTTACCAAAAAATTTCACATGCATTTACCATGGAAATCGAATGATTTATTTCCGGCAACGGCAGTGGAAGAGCCCAATCTAACTAAACCTGCTTGTCGGATAGAAAACTGATTAGATCCAAGTTTATTCTAATTGGACATATCGACGTCATTTGCGACAACTGTCAAACTTGCTGTTTCCGTCCACATTACGTTTCAACCTTGAGCTGATCTTAACCAACGGTAAGGATGCTATCGAAGTTACACTCACAGAGTGTGATGGTGGTTTTTCATTGTGAAAAAAAGGTATTTTTGCGAGTCGATTTGAACCGATTTACGTCAACAGTAAGGCCAGGCGCCCACTGATGTGGCGGAGGTGCGGCATCTGCTAGCATGTCAAAACACCGTTTCGACGTCCGCCTCACGCCACAAGACTTTGACTCGATGTTTTGACATGTTATGTGATACCACACCTCCGCCACATCAGTGGGCGCCTCGACTAAGGGTGCTGCTGGGGCCTCTCACAAAGTGTTATGGTGAATTTTTATAGAGGAATCCAACTTGAAAAAAGAAGAAGACACCGAGTGGTGATAAATCCGACAGCTCCCTTGTTAAAGCATAGGACGAACATATTAAAATGCTTCTAGAAAATTCAAATGAAATTTTTATTAAAAGCGGCTTGTTGTATGATGTAAAAAAAAAAAATCCAAAACTACACAATAGGCGCATTATTTTAAGTTTAATTTTGCTGAAAAAGTCTTTATTGAGTAGTTTTGGGTTTTTCTTTCATCATACAACAAACCGTTTTTAATTCGAATTTCATTTGAATTTTCTAGAAGCATTTCAAAACTTCCGTCCTATACTCCGAGAAAATTTCTATCGTTATACCGACAATTAAATCATGATCAAGATGACTATTGCATAAAATGGTTACAAAAACCATGAAAATGGATGAATTCACCAGGTTTATGGCATTCTTGACTATGATCATGGTAACAAGGACTATTCCGACATTATGGTGAATGATGAATCAACGATTTTTAATGGTCATTTTGACCATGATCATAGTCGGATCAAAATCACTATACTGCCATAGTCATCCTAACACCCAATAATGGTAAAATTATCATTTGTCTCTGTGTACTTTAACATGGGAGCTGTCAGATTTTAGATTTATCACCACACGGTGTCTTCTTCGTTTTTCAACCTGGATTCGTCCATTGGGTAGACAAGTACACAGAGAGGAATTTGATAGTCAATTTTACCATTATTGGGGGTTAGGATGACTATTGCAGTATAGCGATTTTGAACCGACTATGATCATGGTCAAAATTACCATTAAAAATAGTTGATGCAACATTTTCCATAATGTCGGAATAGTCCTTGTTACCATGATCATAGTCAAAAATGCCATGAACGTGGTAAATTCGACCATTTTCATGGTTATTGAAACCATTATATGCGATAGTCATCCTGACCATGATTTAATTGTCGGTACAACGATGAAATTTTTCTCAGAGTACTTCAAATAACGCTTAAGAGCTGATTTCTCGAGTAATTCCTGATTAGGGCTTGAAAGCCAATTGTAAACAACGACTTTAAACGTCGATTTCTCTAGATTTTCAAAACACTCACGTGAATTGAGAGCAGCGTCTGGTAGAGTTATGTTTTCTCTACCATGTGGTGTAGTTGGATACCGTGCGAGTCTAGGTATTCATGAAAGATCAAGACAATGTTTACAATTGGCTGTTGGGCACTTAACATAAATTACTCGAGATTTGGACCTATTTAGGCTTTTTGACGTTTAATCACCTCACCCTTTCTGGCACATGCAGAGGAATTATGGTTTGTTTTCCTCCAAAAGTTTCCTTCTTACTTGCACTCCTTCAATCTAAATGGCGCTTTAGTGTGCGTGCGTTCAAGGTCACTTATCCTAATTTAACCCAACAGCAAGGATTCTGTAGATGTCACTCGCGAAATGTTATGGTGGTTTTTTGGTTGGGAAGACAAGGTTATCAAAAGCAACCGAGTGTCTATCCGGTCCGATTGAAACCAATGGTAAGGATGCTGTTGGTGCCTCTCGAAAGTGTGTTGGTGATTTTTCATTGGGAAGACAAGGTAATTATTAATATTGCTTGAAAGTCGATTTGGACCGATTCATATCAACATGAAGGATTCTGGCTGGAGCCTGTCACAAAGTGTGGCGTCGCTCGAAGTGGGGTCAATAGAAGACACACTTCCTAGTTAGTATTTTTTTAACGCTTTGCTGATTTATTGAAGGATAAAATTTTGAAATTTGGAATGTATCTTAAAATTTGGAATTACATTGAAATTTTGGAATTTGGAATGTATCTTAAAATTTGGAATTGCATTTGACATTGCATTGTCCGCAATCCTTGCTTATATTAATCGTTTTGTAAAATTCTTGGAAATTTGTCTTTTGCTAGAGATTCTCCGTATTTGCCTTATAAAAACAAACCTATTAGACAAAAGCTTAAACCAAGCAGTTTTACTAGGACAAAATATGCCCCACAGAATAGAAAACTGTGGTTAACCATGAACAGTCTTGAACAGAGGATCAAGACATCAAGAGCGCTTCGATGGCTGGACATCAGACTGATGTCAATTTTGAAATTTCTACTCTACAATGCTTAAACAATTGCAAATCAAATCCTTCGAAAATCATTCGAAGTTTACATGAAAACTACTATGGAAAAGGCATACAACTATTCGTACTACCTTTTCAAACCCTTCTGGTAAAAAAATCTATAACTATTCTTATTGGGTAACTCACCTACAACTCTCAGTTCACGACAATGAGAAAATGGTTGTGTTGCTAGTAGACTTCCAAGGCACTGCACACGTTGCCTACTGGTATATGCAACTCCAAATGAATTATCAGTTCCATACATTCGCCCACCACTCAATGATTACAATATTCACCTTAACTCTGATATAGACACCCGTCTCCTAATTTTGTAATCGTTCACCAACGATTATATAATAAAACAAACATAACCTATGAAAAATCATTCCGTCTTTTCCCGAGAATACGTGCTATATTTTTTCTGCTAAACGATTTTTATCACCCTATTTTATATTCAAAATAACGAATGGAGTTTTCAAAAATACACTAAACTTTCGAGGAAAAATAAACCTAAACTTTTAATGGTGAAAAGTTCATGTGATTATACATTTGAAAATCTAGTTCCACTTATTTGTACTCCATCAGTCGCAGCAGCAGAGCCCGCAACTTTCTCGCTTCCGACCCGATTGTCGGGGGTTGCTCCCCAGTTTCCTCGAGTGGCCCCGTCAGTACCGAAGGAATCGTCAGCCCGTATGCTTCACAGGTGCGTAGGAAGCTGAGCGTCTCCTGAATGGCAATCGAAGGCAGCACAATCGTCTGCTTGGACAGCCCCGTCAACAGGCCCAGAACGCATCGCTTCACGTGAAGCCACGTGTCGGCGCATAACCTGGCACCGGATCCACCGTCCAGTGCGTGAGCAATTCTCGACAAGCCGAACTCATAGTTTCCCTTTGCGCAGTATAACGTTCCAATCACCAGATTAACGATACACAAGTGCAGGCACTGACCGTTGGCATTGCCCTTGCGTTCTTCGGCCCGTTCAACCTTGCGCATCAACTCCTCTGCCTCTTCGTTTTGTGATGTCATGATGTAAGCCACGCAAAGGTTTGCCAATACCGACGCCGATACCGCCAGAATATCATCGTAGTTCTGACGAACGATGGGCTCGTAGAATGCAGCCGCTTCCTTGTAGCGATCGCCACGCATAAAGAGCACATGAGCCGCGTGCAGTCTCCAAGTTGGAGTTTCCGAACAGAACTCGGCGCTGGCACGGAATTCCCTTTCTGCACCTTGGAAATCATCCACGCGCCAGGGAATCCAAGCTCGAGCCATCGCCACTGGGAGGTAACTCTCGAGAGCTGATTCATACTCGCGAAGTGCCATACGAAGAGCATTCTGATCCGGAGCAGATCGACATTCCTGGACCTTAGCCGCTAATGAACGCAGCCTGCCCCCAATGTTATTTGCTAAGATCCCAAGTTTCTGCTCGGCTTCCTCCGGAGTTGACTGAGCAGTGATGAGAGCGTCCAATAGATCGTACAAGTAAGGAGACAGATATTTGTAGGTTAAATGGGTGTGCTCAGCAAGGATGTCAGCAGCTGTATCATACATTTCGTGCTTGCAGCACAAAAGTAGCAGATTGGCGAATGTTTCCGGAGGACAAGTGGGTGGCCCAAGCTCCAGGAGGAATGCCAAACGGCGGAGACCTGCACCTCCACCGATAGGGTCAGTCAAGGCCATGTTGTGTAACGTTACCGGATCCAGTTCCGGTTCCGAGCGCGGGGGTAAATCTGTTAGTGCTTCGCGAGCTCCTTCAGCTGCAAGAAAGTCTTGTTTTTAAAGTGTCAAGTTACGAGTGCAAACCCTCTTACCATTTCCTTCCTGATATTCGATAGCCGCCTTTAGATTGAAGGCTTGTGCCAATCCAGAGGCAGCCAACGCAGGTGGATTGCCAACACTGCGAGCACCGCCTTCGGTTTCAGCCTGTGCACCAACGCCCAATTCCGGGTGATTTCTAATGCCACGCTCCACTATTTCCGCGATGTAGTTTAACGCTTGCGAGTTTTCTTTCTTACGATAGTGACAGAGGGCTGCATTGTAGGCAATGTGCGGATTGAATCCACCCGCTTGTAGAGCCGAAACGTACCGCTGCAAGGCATCTTCGTACATATTTGCTTGATACAGTAGGCAACCCTCATCGTTCTTAACCGACGCTTCCTGTCCTGTCCCTTGCCTCTGAAGCAACAAAGATTGAGCGGTCGAGTAATCCTCATTGCCGTAGGCGATGGCCGATTGGAGCTGGAGTACTTTGTCCTTCAGCTGTGGAGCATCCAATGAACCAGTTATTTTGTGAGCTTCTTCGAAAAGACCCGCTTGAAATAGGGACTGGGCGTAGTACAATTTGTACTCCGGGACGTCCGGGACCAGATTGACGAGGTGCTCGTAGCAGTTAGAAGCTTCAATGAAGTCCTGCGTGTGATAATAGCAATGACCGAGAAGGGACAGCCCGGCTCGAGTAGTCGACACCTCTGGAATGCCATTGAGGACGTTGATTGCTTCTAGGAAGCGTTCTTCTTTAATCTGAAAATATTGTTGAATGTTTCATCTATGATTTCAACTGAAATGACGACGGTGAATTACCATTGTGTAGATAGATTTGGTGTATTCGCCATCACGAATCAGCATGGTTTGGGAAAACATTTTATCCTACGTCGATCGAAATGATTCACTTTTGCTCAAAATTTTAAGGAACTGTGGAATTATCGATTTAACAAGTGGACTGTTTGGTAGCATCGATTGTCATGGTAATTGGCAACAGGTAGGTGGTGGAAATATGCGAGTCGACCCTAACAGCGTGCTGCGCGCCAAACAAAGATAGCTCTCAGCTGGGGGAGTGAGTGTCGTCAAGGGCGCAAAGAGGAACTCACGAATCAATTGTAGCACGGAGAAAAACGCAATCTGCAATCCTGATTCAAAATTAATAAAAATTAAAATTAGTTTAAAAATATTAGATCTGCTAATTTTAGATCAAAATGGTCCGCATAATCACAAACCATTCCTGGACCATTTCCCATATTGTTGACGACCGTTACCGTTATTGTTACGGCATTTACCCTTATAGTTGACAATTTTAAATTAACAATCTTCTATATAGTTTTAACAATATGTCATTCGGTAAAAGGCGAAATAACAGTATGCTCAATAGGCGTTAAGTTACAATAAAAAAGGGCAATTTTCCCTAATTTTTTTTTTTGCTGTAATCTATGTCAAAAAGTTGGTATATAATCCAGATCGAGTACAGACAATAAAAAACCTTTCAATGACAATATGGCATACATTAACAATATTAATTTAGAGGTTATATGGTGAAAACGAGATTAAACTATTTGGTAACAATAATAAAAGATGTGATAATATATCTTACATTCGAAATATAGTTTTGACTATATAGCAAATTGTTTTTCGTTATGTGGGGAGTAATTCTACACAGCCAGATCTAGATCGATTTTAAAAATTTGCTAAAATGAAAACAGCAACCCGGTCCCTCGGGACTTCATTGCTTTGTTTGGGTTTTGGTTTGTCTCGGATAATGACAAATAAATATCTGGGTAGCAACAAATAAACAAACTTAGAAGCCAGGTGAAAAACGACAGGATGTCCATTTCGTTGTGGCTACAGAGTTTAGTTAAGAGGCTACATGTGCAGTGGAGAACCAACAGTAGAACTGTTGAAAGGGAGGTGCGTTTGAAGATTATATTGAATCTAAACCGATATTTATTATATCTGCAACTAATATATATTATTTATATCTACTAGGAACTACAACAAAACAAACCTACCCCGTACACTGAATATGTCTACACATAATCGGTCTGCTGTTTTGCAGTTCGGCTCGAATTTACTGTTAATATTTCGTTTATTGAATGTCCAACGTGATGACTAGTGTTAACATGGCGAATAGAGATTTATATGTGGATACTATTAGGTGCGCAACTAAGTTCTCGCTGTTTTTTGGTGAAAAATGAACTTAATTTTGAAAACAAAGGTTACAAACGAATTATTCAAAGTATTGCCCATCACTAGCTACGACTTTTTCCCATCTTTCTGGTAGAACGTGAATACCATTTCGATAGAACTGTTCGTCTTTTGATGCTATCCAAGAATCAAGAGATGAGATGTCATCATATGAGTGGAATTGCTGACCAGTGAGACCATGTGCCATCGAACGGAACAAGTAATAATCGGACGGTTCAATATCAGGAGAATATGGCGGGTGGGGTAGGACTTCCCATTTGAACGTTTCCAAGTAGGTTTTCACGGGTTTCGCAACGTGAGGTCGAGCGTTGTCATGCTGAAGAATCACTTTTTCGTGTCTGTGCTCGTATTGTGGCCGTTTTTCCTGCAGTGCTCGGCTCAATCGCATCAATTGAGTTCGATACCGTTCCTCGATAATGGTTTCGTTTGGTTTCAACAGCTCATAATAAATAACACCAACTTGGTCCCACCAAATACACAGCATACCCTTCGCAGCGTGAATATTCGGCCTAGGCGACGATGTTGAAGCATGCCCGGACAGTCCCCATGAATGTTTCAGTTTTGGGTTACTGTAATGAATCAATTTTTCGTCACCCGTCACAATGCGATGTAGAAAACTCTTCCTTTTTGCCGCTGGAGCAGTTGTTCATAGACGAAAAAACGACGCTCAACATCTCTTGGCTTCAAATCGTAAGGAACCCAAGTTCCTTGCTTTTGAATCATTCCCAACGCATGCAATCGCTTAGAAACGGCTTGGCGGGAAACTCCTAATCCTGAACCAAGCTCTTCTTGCGTTTGACACGGATCCTCATCGAGCAATGCCTCAAATTCAGAGTCTTCGAAATTTGTTGGCCTTCCTTCACGCGGACGATCATCAACACTGAAATCACCGTTTTTGAAGCGACGAAGCCCATCACGACACGTTGTTTCACTCAGAGCAGCATCACCGTAAACTTTTTGGAGCTCTCGATGTGCTTCAGCCGCCCTTTTTCTTCGAATGAAAGAAGAAAATCAACACTTCCCGTAAATGACGATTATTTGGCACGAAATCAGACATCTTCAAACAACCAAAATATATAACACTAAACCAAAATCACTGATTTGGCAAAGCGGTTTGTTTACCATATGTCTGAGCTTGGTTTATGACGCTTGAGATGTACAACATTCGACCAGCACTTACTACTGGCGCCATCTATTGCTAAACAGCGGGAACTTAGTTGCGCACCTAATAGTAGAAAATGTTGGCTATTTTCTCCGGCACGTTGCTTTTCAAGCAACGCCATGTTGGGGGGGGGGGGTGTAAAAAAAATATCAACGAGGTCAAAAAAATTTTATATAAAATTTTCTTTTTTTGTTGTTTTGATTTTGTTGAGAAAGGGGTTTTTTTTTTTTGGGGGGGGGGAGAGGGTGGGTGGTTATTTTTTTTTTTTCGGGTTTCTTGGGCTGCAGGACGGTCTGAGTGCTTGGCAGCAAGTAATACTACGATATAAATAAACATTTACACCGTCTTCATCTCGAATTTGTACAGACTGAACATTGAACATAGAACGAATTACAACGAATAACTTAACCTAACACCTAGTAGACCAGTTTGGACATTTTCGTGTTACAAAAAGTTCCACAGGCTGGACCGGGAATCGAACCCTCACTTCATGGCAATGAACGACGGGTGACGCCGCTAACCACTTGACCACGAAGATGATGTGGGCGATAGATTAGGCCATTTTCTCCGGGACGCGGCTTTTTCAACGCCATATTGAGCCGGTGCGTGGTAATGAAAATGTCCATGAGCTCAAGAGAAATTTCTATCAAACATACTCTTTAGTTGGCAAACTTGATTTGATCGTCCTGAAAAGGACGGATTTTAGTTGATAACATGGTTCGCGATTGAAATTTTCTTCTCAGTCTTCTTGGGCTGCAGGACTTCACTCTGTAAAATTGTCACACCGGAGAAAAGTTTGTTCAGATCCTCGTCGTTACGGATGACTAGCGCTGCAAGTGACGTCTCGGGTGACGTGGATGATTCTTCTTGGTTTGGTCTTCTTGTGTTCACGGGCGGCGTTTTCTACCAACGTGCTCCGCAAACACGTCTGTCGCATGCGGATGCACAGCGAGAACTGATGATTGGTCGGTCGTCCCCACATGTTTGATAATCGCTGGCACAGTAACTGTGGCAGTATGAAGCAATCAGAGCGAGGTGCAAACATGATGTCATTCACTCAGCTAAATAATCTTTAGAATTTCATAAGGTTGACTTATGAATGAATTTTGTTTTACACGACGTTGTTCTTGTTCGCCTTTAATCTTTCCCATTTCCAAGTGTTGATATATACTAGTGGTCAAGTCACTCGACCCATAACCTCAACGGTTCGAATCTAGGATGCTCAATATTTTAATTTTTTCAACATCATTATATTTCATAAGGCACATTTATGAAATTCAAATAGCAATGGGCATTTTACACAAAAAAATCGATTCTGCTGAATCGATCCCCAAAATTGAAAAAAATCGATTCGAGAACAAATCGACTGCGGAAGAATCGATTCGCAGAAAATCGATTTGTAGTTTTTATAATTAGTTGCATTGACATTTCTAGGTAATTTGTTACATTTCCAGAGTGCTAATGAAAATTTGCAAGCTTTTGGCTTATTTATTGATTAATTGATTCATATCTAGTATACCTTCAACCAAGGGCAATGTGATCTATCATTAAACGATTCTTAAAGAAGTGCATTATTATTGATTTTTTGTTTTATTGCTCTACAGAAAACAGCTTCGTGTGAATAAAATGTCATCAGATAGACCATACGTGCTCATCCAGCGAACTCATGAATGTCAGGCGTGTCATGCGCTCAGGTTTTAGCCTATACCGCTTATCATTAACAGCTCCTGTTCTCGAGAAAAGCCTTTCAGAAGGCACTGAAGTAACCATGCGAGACAAATAGTCACGCGCAATTGGATATACATGCGGGTACTCACTCTTGATGATTTCCCAAACTTCCAAGGGATCAGCAGTTCTCGAAACAACCGGTTGGTGGAGGAAATTCCTAAGTTCTCCAGAAATTCCACCTGGAGTATCTGGCTCCAATGCTGCAATCGATTCAGCAACCTAATAAAATAATTATTTATATTATTATGGAATGAAAAAATATATTTAAAAAAATTCACCATTTGTTCGTGTATATCCCACAAGTTATTAGATGATGACGATGGGGTTGGTTCTTGTGCAGCGTTCCTTGAATAATCGGATTTCAAAACCATATCTGAAACGGTTTTTAGAACTTTGGAGTGGGCCACTGGGTTGAAATACATTGCCTTAAATCGTGGGTCGAGCAGTGTGGCAATCGAGAATGAGTTCACCAGCTCAACATCTTTGAAACGTTTATTATACTGCATCAGCAGCATCATTCTTAATTGTTGGACTGGTTTGGACTCACAGGGACTTGTTTCGGTTTTCTATGGAAGTTAAATTATATAACAACATGTGTATTATTTTCTAATTGCCACTTACCCTCTTCATTATTTTCAACAAGGGAATAACCTTGCCCGATAGCGATGATTTTTCCCCCTCAAATTCCGTGATGATATGCGCAATTGGCTGAAGAATGTCTCGTCCTTCTTTTGCCGCAGAGAGTTCGAATCCAGTCAACATCGACACGCAAGTGTTGTGGAGTAGAATCATACCCACTTTGTCAGCAAGTTCGACAAATCGATTCAACATTATAAATGTGCTGCCCCACCGCGTGGGCTCATCCTTTTTCAATTTCAAAATTTCTCCGTCTGACTTTCCGTCACGGGTTTGATAACTCCGAAGCTCATCAGCAGCGTTTACGGATTTCTTAAAGTACGACACAATTGCCCGGACCTTGGCCAACAGTTCTTCGAATAGTGGGGCAGTTTCAATAGCTACCATCGTCATCCTGCTGAGGAAATGATCAACGCAAATCAAATGTTTACTCTCTCCAACGAATTGTTTGGCAGCAGCTACCATATTTGCTCCACCATCTGTTACAAGCACATTGATCTAGAATCAAAATATTTTTTTTCAGTAAAGCTTATTCAACTGTAGTAGGAAACAAAAGAATCATTACCTTAGATTTTTCAATATTCCATTCTATGCGAATTTCTTCCATTTGTTTCACAAGGTACACAGCAGTATGTGAATCATCCAATGGTACAACTGAAAGGGCCACAGATCTCATTGACGATCCTTCGACGTAGTGCACTGTCATCCCCAAATAGCTTTTGACATTGGATGTATCAGTCCATACATCGGCAGTCATAGTGCATTGATCAAAAGCTTTGAATTTTGCCTTAACAACCTGGCTCACAACTTCGTATTTATTATCCATCATTTTTGTAAACGTTTTCCTACTAGGTAATTTGTAGAGAGGTACTGCCGTTTTACAAAATTTTATGAAACCTTTGTTCTCGACAATATTGAGCGGCTGGATATCTGTGGCCACCATATACATCAATGCTTCGTTCAGTTGAGTTGTCTTAGATCCATTTTCTGAAATATATTAATGAAAATTACATTTGATTTTATTTTTTTTTTGTTATCGGATTGGTCCTCGATTAGAGATCATGGATTTATGAACAAAAAATATTTTAAAAATTCAGGGTTGTCATTTTTCCCGGAAAACTCATGTTGTAATTCTCCGATTTTCTCAAAATCGCCGATTTTAAAGCTTTATAATTCAAGAACGGAGCATCGTAGAACAAAACTTTTATTCCCAAATATAAGAAAATTTTCTCAAAAATCTGAAAACAATCCAATAAGAAGAAAACAAAAAGTTTCACGGTGAAGGAAAATTCAAGAGAATAGTCGGAAAAACTATGACCTTAACCATGGAAAATTTCCAAAAATGTATTTTCTTATTTCTCAAATCATAAACTTCAAGTGGTTGAACTTTGATGATTGGATGATTTTTAGTCTTCTAGTAACGTTTGGAAAACTAAAGTCGCGAACCTTTCCGACTTTTCTTCGGATGTTTTTTCTAATGGCACAGGGGGGGAGTTTATCAAATTTTTTTCCAGGTTTTTGAGAAAATTTTATTATAGTTTGGCTAAGAAAGTTTTGTTCTACGATTCTACGTTCTTTAGTTAATTTTTTTTAAATTGGTGGTTTTGAGAAAATCGCAAAAGCTCAAATGGAGTTTTCCATTTACCCGGACCATTTCCATTTTACCCGGACTTTGTTTAATATTATTTTTGTTACAGTACGATACTAATATCTTGGAACATGAGTGAATAGAACAGTACGAAAACTTTAACATAAAACACAACATCACTTCATTTTTACCTCCAAAAGATGATACTTGAGCGAATGAATCCGTTATCGTGTTGTGGGATTTGATACGCTTTTCTGCTGGACCATCAGCACTTGTTGATGGTGTTGCTTGATTCTCCGTAACCTGTAATTTTGTAAGCAGTGAAAGAAATTAGTTGTTTTTAATACAAGCAATTCTCAAGTATCGTTATGTCCTAGTTAATAGTAATATTACCTGATCTTTGGTCGACGTGGATACAGCCCCGGATGCTCCTGTATCCGAATCCACTACAGCATCGTATATATTTTTGTGGTGCCTCTTCAAATGATTCCACAAATTGACGGTATTTCCTGCCGTCTTCACTACAACTTTGCAGCTTTTGCATTGTCCAGCGAAAGAACTTTTAATAAAAAACTTCCAAACTTCGCTTTTCCCAACCATTGTTTTTCAACGCAGACAAACTATCGTAAATAAAACCGGAACTGAGATTGAAAAGCAAATAATGGCGATTGTGATAGGTTAAAATTACACCGAACGGGCTCGAGCACAACGCACAACACGAAAACAGCTTAGCACGTGAAAATTGCAACTCGAAAACTGCGATAGGTTTGCTGTGCAAAGCGAGAGCAGGAGCGAGGTGAAGAAATGTCAAAGTTCAAAGTGTAGCTAGTGCTAGGTGAGGGCGATTCGTGATATTGATCAATGTCGTTCAGAATAGGTCTGGCAGCTTATAATAACATTTTAACATGTTGCAATCACTTATTGAGTCACTGATGACCTGTTGCGTGAAAAATAATTCTGGAGTTTGAAAGTCGATTCTCCCACTCTCAGGATCGATTCAAAATATCGATTAATCGAGTCCAAAAAATCGATCCAGTAAAAAACAATATAACGTGAGTCATGATCTTTTCTTATTCGACTAGCTAACTGAATGCACTTTTTTCTTATAGGCACAGGGAGTATGGCATCCGTTGGAGGAAAGTGTGGTGGAATTAACAATGCGGAAAATCTGGACCATCCGGAACATCACGAGTTCATCAAGGCTGCCCTAGTTCAGACGAAAACACATGCCGATCGAAAGTATAAGTTGGTTCGCGCCACCCAGCAGGTGGTGGCCGGAACGCTGCACACGTTCTACATCGTCTTCGAGGATGACGATACGCAGCAGGAGTACAAGATCACGGCCTGGAGCCGACCTTGGCTACAAGATAAGAACGAGGCACTGAAGTTGACCTTCGATAAGCACGATAAGAAGTAAGTGGCAACCAATCGTCATCAGTATTGTTGAAGCCTTTTTAAATAATTGTTATTGAATTCGGATAAAGTAAGATGTCATCGGTTTTTAAGAAATAAAAGAATACATTTAAACATTTAAATATAACTCAGGCTCATTTCTTATCTTTTACCTTGGGAATGGGTGCAGAAGGATTTTCCCCTTTGTAGAATTCCTTAAGTAAATCCATCGCTTCCTCAGCCCGAACTCCACCACGAATAGGAATGCTTGTTTTAGTCAGCCCTGGAACATCTAGTACAGTGCAGCCACCGAACCGGTCATTCTTGCACCCGTAGATGATCTCCTTCACGTTCAATTGAATTAAAGCGGCAGCACACATTATACATGGTTCGACCGTTACCACTACTGTCACTTCCCGGAATACGTCTTCGTGCTTCAAAGCCTGGGTCTTGCAATAGTCCAAAACCTGATCGATGCAGATGAACTCAACATGGCGGGTAGCATTCTTCGTTTCATTCACTAGATTGCAACCATTGGCGACAACTTGATTCCGATAGACAAACACACACCCTACCGGGACTTCCTTCAGCTGCTCCGCCTTCCGCGCCTGTTCCAGGGCTTGCTCCATGTAATGGTCCATTTTGCTTTTCTCTCTCGAACACACATAAAACTTATTATTTGAACTCTTTGATATTGCCAATCATGAACGGTTGAATGTGATGTTTATGCCTTCAGGTAGGGCATGACGCCGTTGTCCACAAGCCACTGTTGGGCCTTTTCAGGCCAGTTGGTATTGTTAAGACTGCGAGGGCTCGGATGAGGCATGCAGAGCAATCGGATGTTGCTTGGATCGAGTAGTTTTTGTTTGACCAGCAACTTCACACGATCCTCGCAGTACCGGCCGACGGATACGATAACCGTCGGAGCGAACAAATCCAGCGCCTTCTTCAGGTACTCGGAACAGATATCTTGCATTCGCGTCTTTGCTGATCCCTGAAATAATGTATTTTTGCGTTAGCTAGGAACAAATTCACACTTTCATCAGGTCCGGAGGTGAGCGCACGCAATTCCTGACTAAATTCCGTACACGAGTATCTACATGGGGGATAATCACAGAGGTCAACTTGAACCAGGTAAGTATGAAGTAAATTTTAGAGATCAACAAAAACAAACAAGCCGTGTTGTTCACCCTTCAGTATTGGCAACCTGCGCAACTTCCAGAATCCACAAAGCCCTTACCTTCAACTCTGCCGGTGTGATGTTCCTTCCACTCGAATGAAAGAAGGCCAACGGGCAAATGTTAAAAACGAAACAATTCCGGAAGAAGTTCTCCGGTTCACCGCAAATCTCCCGATACAGTCCCCACCAGCGTTGTCCGCTCTGTTCGCCTCGGGTACAATTTAGGCCGTCCACCGGTCGCACGGCTAGTTCTCCTATCGGTTTCAGTACCGGTCCTTGTAGTCGCATCCAATCGCGAACCGCCGGCACATATCCAAATGGAACCTATGGGGGAAAATAAGCGGAAATGATAGCATTGATATTACTTTGGGAAATGCACAAGTCAAGATTAATATATCACCCCGGTCTGACACATCCCCCAGGGTCCAGGATTCATGCCGAGGAAGAGCACCGGTTTATGATCATCATTCAGAAATCGTTCCATGTAGGCCAAATGGAGATCTGCGGCATATTCGATAGGATTGTACGTGGCTGCAACCTCCGGTGGCAGTGGTATCTGCTTGAGGGCATCGCATAGTTCCATTTCAAGCTGGTAGACGCGTTTCCAAATAGGAATAATTTCTAATTGGTTTACGTTTGCCAATGGCTTTTGGTCAGTGATGATCAAATGGGGTGAGGTTAAAGCGAATGCGGGTGGCGGTGGAACGATTGACGAAAGCTTCGGTTTTGGTTCGTTGATGAATGAGCTCAATGAGAATTCTAATGGTCGATTAGCAGCGACACACACGTCCTCTTCCGGTTGATCTGCCAGTTTCAGTTTTTTGCGCAACATTTTAGTTTACCTTTAACTCGCAGTAATGTGTTTCACTGGGACAAGATTCCTTCGTAAACTCCCTTCAGTTTCTTGATTTTTTTTAATGCTCAACAAACAAAAACAAAAGACACTCAGCGCACTCAGTAGCCCAATACCAATGACTTGTGTACAGGTGAGCAAATCGTATATATACACAGAGAGGAATTTGATAGTCAATTTTACCATTATTGGGGGTTAGGATGACTATTGCAGTATAGTGATTTTTAACCGACTATGATCATGGTCAAAACAACCATTAAGAATAGTTGATGCAACATTTTCCATAATGTCGGAATAGTCCATGTTACCATGATCATAGTCAAAACTGCCATGAACGTGGTAAATTCGACCATTTTCATGGTTATTGAAACCATTATATGCGATAGTCATCCTGACCATGATTTAATTGTCGGTACAACGATGAAATTTTTCTCAGAGTACTCTGAGAAAAATTTCATCGTTGTACCGACAATTAAATCATGGTCAGGATGACTATCGCATATAATGGTTTCAATAACCATGAAAATGGTCGAATTTACCACGTTCTTGGCAGTTTTGACTATGATCATGGTAACATGGACTATTCCGACATTATGGAAAATGTTGCATCAACTATTCTTAATGGTTGTTTTGACCATGATCATAGTCGGTTAAAAATCACTATACTGCAATATTCATCCTAACCCCCAATAATGGTAAAATTGACTATCAAATTCCTCTCTGTGTATGGTTTCAGTTGAAACCCGAATTTATCGACTAGCGACAATCGATTTTATTCTCGTTCTGTACGTTATACCTAATGTCGGAAGTAGTACGTAGTCTGATCAAAAGTAAAACATGCATACTTTTCACTCCTTTTGATAACTTAAAAGATGTGTACTTTTTACGCATTTCGGAAAATCAATATTGCTGAAAATGGCTTAATTCCGTAATTCAAATCCGAAAGTGAAAAAGACATCAATAGATTACACAGCCATGTGCATTAATTGAAAATAAAAAAATAACAAAAATATGTCTAGAGGTTTTGCGCAGAAATTGACTAACGCATTTTTTAGTCAAGAAGAAAATGGATACAGTTTTTGGGTCAGGAAGTACCAACACATTGTTCCGATCGAGTTTGGTCCCAAGCTTAATGATTTGTCCCTAAAAATGTATCTCGAATAGCTGCAGTCGGCCTCAGGGCATGGGAGACCTGTTCTGTTTAAGTGTTAAACATTTGTAACTACTGACAATAGCAAATATTTAACTTACCTGTCAATTTAGCGAATGCGTCTGTATCCAACGTATTGAATAATTCCTCCATTGCGACAGCCTAAACAATTCCGGAACTTAAACACTGCGCTTATCAAATAAATGCTTGTTTTAAAATGGCATCAGCGTCAAGTCACGGGCAGAGTTAATTTTCTTTTCTCAGCGGTGCCTACTTTTTACGCATTTTTCTTTTGCCGTTGACATACTTCAAAAGGAGTAAAAAGTACTCTTCATACGTGTATAAAAACTAGTCACTTTTTGACGCATAAACTATAATCACAGAGAACAGACATCCAGGCTAGAACTTTTTTTTCCAATTTACTGTGTAAATTTTGTCTAGGTTTCACCAAACTAAAATTGACAAACTATTAAATCTCGAGGCGGGCAAGTGGCGCCATCAACATACGATTCACCAAAACTAACGAAAGCGAGCTGTAATTTTAAAATGGCAGTTACAAAAATTTACACGGAGGGCACTGCAGCTTGGATGTCTGTTCTCTGTGCTATAATCTTGAAAATGTGCAAAATATAGTCATAAAAGGAGTTTATAAAATGTACCGTTTGAGGTTCCAAAGCATCGTTCATAAGTTGAACCTTATGAAATTCTTAAGTTCATTTGCCTGAGTGAAGAAGATATTGTCGAATACTTTTTTCAAACAGACGTATCTGATTTTGTTAACAAAGAGGGTAAGTAAGATTCAATCGTAAATTACTCAAAACCCTCAGCACCCTCACGGAAATGTTTGGGAAATGTTATTCTAGCATAGCATAGCATTTTCCGACCATACACTCGTCTGCTACACTCGATTGGCTGTTCTAGAAACGATGAAAGCGCCAGAAGACTGGCCTTGGGTGTGACAGGCTCTTCATCCATCGTTCTCTTTGCTCAACATCTGGCCAGGTCGTTATGACCGGGGCCGGGAGTGAAGTGTTGATTAGATGTCTACTTAAGAAGATGCCGAGAACTCATTACCTCCCACATAACGAAGAACAATTTGCTATATAGTCAAAATAATATTTCGAATGTAAGATATATTATCACATTTCAGGTTATTGTTATAAAATAGTTTAATCTCGTTTTCACCATATAACCTCTACATTAACACATATTGTTAATGTATGCCATATTGTCATTGAAAAGTTTTTTACTGTCTTCACTCGGTCTGGATTATATACCAACTTTTTGGCATAAAGTACAGCAAAATGTTGTTCGTGAAAATTGTAATTTTTTCATAACTTAATTTAACCGGCTATTCAGCATATTGTTATTTGGCCTTTAACCATCTGACATATTGTTAAAACTATATAGGAGATTGTTAGTTTATAGGTGTCAACTATAAGGGTAAATGTCGAATCAATAACGGAAACAGTCGTGAACAATAAGGGAAATGGTTCAGGAATGGTTTGTGATAATGCGGGTTTGTGTTACTTTGCACTTTGTATGTTTGCTTTGATATGAGATAAGTTTTATGACGAATGAGTCGTTGTGAGTGATGGAGCTAGAAAGTTATTGCACTCCTTCCTTTGAGCTTGTCCTTCGGTTGTGACATGAGCACTAACTCTTGTCCTAGCATTTTAGGGCTTATGATTATAGCGCCATTACTCACTTTCTGAACAAAGATGGCCGAGCTGTCGCAAAGTAACCCCCCCCCCCCCCCCCCCACACACACACACAAACGTTAGCACACGCGACAACGACAAAACACAAATACACACGGTCTCATACTGTTGGCACCTTTCACACCACGCGGCCACTTCCTTTTCGCTTCCAATCCCTGACAAAATGATTGCTTATAAACATAACTCTTCTAAAGTTAGGAAACAGCAAGCACAATTAAAATGAGAAATGACAGCGTCTCCTCATCAAAACCGTTGCACAAGCGTTCCACGAGTCACAGTTCAATGTGTAATTGTTTTTCCTTCTGTATTGAACAAACTCTCTTACAAGAATGAATGTGTCATCCTCAAATTGTGTATGGCATTCTTCGATTCAACATTATAGGGGTTAGCCTGCCACTCCTTCTTCTAATCTACTCCTAATCATAAATATTTTATAAACACATATCATTATATTTAGGTTAGCTTTGTTGTTCTTTTAGGCCTGGTATCTGTCATCTTTTCAGAACTCGGGGATCCTTCAGCATCTTCCTCTTTTGACGGATGCGAGATTTTGTTTAGCCAAAGATAGATGTTTATTTATTTATTTACTACGTCTTCAGCTATGCTGTACAGACTGAACCTGTCTTATATCTATGTCTTTGCCTAATATAGATTTAAAACGGTCTCTTTTGGTAAAATTAAATTTCCTCAAAAAATTAAAAAATTTTGGGGGGGTTTTGGGCGTGGGGGGGGAAAAAAAAGGGGGGGGGGGGGGACGGTGGGGAGGGGGGGGGGTGGGGTTGGAGGTAAAAACCGAGAGGAAAAAAATGCTAATTTGATGAAGGTAAATCTGAAAAGACTGGAAACGAGGGCTCAGTGAAGTAATAATAATTAAAACACGTGTGTTCACTAGCTCAGTACAAGAAAGAAAGACTTTTATTCAATAGCTCTTCACAGCGGAAGTAGTAATGTCAAAGTAGAGAATGGTTGCCAGATTAGCAGTCAGAAATAAAGCGTTGCTGTATGAACCGGGTGGTTCAACACTCCTTCTCAACGTTGAATGGCCTGATGCCAATCGCCTCTCTCAGTTGTTGTAGCTTGGTTGCTTGCAGCGGTTTTGTTAGCAGATCGGCTTGCATATGCTCTGTCGGACAGTATTGAAGACGCACGACACCAGCTCGAACCATCTCCTTTATGTAATTGTACTTAGTGTCGATGTGTTTAACTCGCTTCTCCGTACGGTCACCTACAGTCAGCGCGATGCAGCTCTGATTGTCCTCTTGAACTACAATCGGAAAATCCAGCTCTTCACCAACGTCTAGCATCAGCTTCCTGATCCATTGCACTTGCTGAAGGCACTCTGCTAAGGCGATGTATTCGGCCTCGGTACTGGAAAGTGCCACACACTTCTGTTTATGGCAGCTCCATCCAATAATGCCGCCACCGAACTTGAAGAGATAACCCGAACTAGACTTTCGGTCGCTGACGTCGCCGGCCCAGTCGGCATCTACGAAGCATTCCAGGTTTCGATCATCGTGTCCCAAACATAACTCCGTGTTGATGGTGCCTTTAAGGTAACGCAGTACCCGCTTGGCTTCATTCCAATCCGCTTCCGTTGGTGTCGTCACACGCCGGCCAAGAATCGAGGTGGCAATCGATATATCCGGCCTTGAGATCACGGCTGCATATAACAACGCTCCTATGAGACTTTGAAAATGCTCTGCGGTTTGTAGTCGCTTAGTCTTCTCCTCCGTTTGTTTGAGGAAGCCGGGATCCATTGGGATTTTCGACGTCTTCGCATCCTGCATTCCGAACCGTTCCAGAACTCGACTCAAGTAGGCCTTCTGGTTAATGCGATATTGTCCGTTATCCAGTCGAATTTGGATGCCGAGAAAAAAGGATAAGTTGCCCATAACGGTGATCTTGAATTCGTTGCTTAGGCTCTGAACTACCACTTTAAATTCATCCTCCGTGGCGCAAATAACAATGACATCATCGACGTAGATCAATATAAAAGAGTATTTGCCCGATTTCTGCTGGATGTAAAGGCAAGGATCAGCCTGCGATTGATGATAACCCATCTGCTTAAGCACCTCGTCAATCCGCTTGTTCCAAACATGAGCGGCCTGTTTAAGCCCGTACAAGCTGCGCTTTAATCGACAAACAAGCTTTCGATCCTCGCTTTCATAGCCCGGCGGTTGTCGCATATACAGCTCCTCCTCAAGCCGTCCGTGAAGGTACGCAGTTTTGATGTCGATCTGCTTAGCCAACATCTTCCTCCGACTCGCGATGGTCAGCATCGTCCGGAATGTCATCTGTTGCACTACGGGAGCGAAGACCTGGTCGTACTCCGTTCCGAATTTCTGGCAGAACCCTTGCGCTACAAGTCGCGCCTTGTAACGAACCAGATTGCCGTTCTGGTCATTTTTGCATTTGAAAACCCATTTGCATCCAATTGGTTTTCGGTCTGGGGGCAACACGGTTAGTTCCCACGTGCAATTCTCCTGATGCGATCGCATCTCGTCATCCATTGCCGATTTCCACTCGGTGGACTGTGGACTAGAAATAGCTTCACGAAACGTTTTAGGTTCAATTGCAGTATGCTGCACCAAATTGACTCCTTCTGCATATTTGACCGGTGGCACTCCAGCTGTCACTCTCTGCGAGCGTCGAGCCGGTGGGGGCATATCTTCTTCTTCTGCCACTGGATCCATTTGGTCATCATGTTCCAAAGTATCATGAGCATCGACACGGGCGAAACGAAATCCTGGCAGCCAAGCAGCGTCGTCATCCTCCCAGCCATGGAACTCGTCCTCGTCACTATCCAGCGCATTTGGCGCCACTGTTACTTTCGGAATATCGTTCACTGTCAACTCCACTTCAGTTTCGGCTGACGATGGTTGGCCTTCCGGTTCCCTTTGATGTGTGACGACACCCTGCGATTCGTTTCCGATCTCCAAAAACCGAACGTCTCGGCTTATCACGATCTGACCGGTAGCAAGGTTAAGCATCCTGTAGGCCTTATGTTCTCCTGAATACCCAACAAACGTCATTTTGATGGCCTTTTCATCCAGCTTCTTGCGCTTTACTGCTGGAACCAGGACATAAGCACTGCATCCGAACAGCCGAAGATGATTCAGGTCGGGTTTCCTCTTAAACCAGATCTCGAATGGCGTACATCCAACAGCTGCAGACGGTAAACGGTTTTGCAAGTAACATGCAGTGTTGATCGATTCGGCCCAAAATCGTTTCGGCATGCCAGCATCCAGCAACATGCATCGGCCCATTTCACTCAAGGACCGATTTTTTCGCTCCGAAACGCCATTTTGCTGCGGAGAATATGCTGCTGTATACTCCGCCTTGATGCCTTCTTCCGCATAGAACCGACGAAGCGCTTTGCTGGAGTACTCTCCACCTTGGTCGGAGCGGATAATCCGCGGCTTGCGACCAATCTGGTTCTCCACCATTCTGACGTACTCCCGAATACGTAGCTCCACATCCGACTTTTCCTTTAGAAAATAGATGAACGTATATCGGCTATGATCGTCGATCATGGACATATAATAGCGGCAGCCCCCTGGAGTCATCTCCTCCACGGGCCCGCAAACGTCGGTATGTACAATGTCTAGGACATCCGTTGAGATTTTCTCGGCAACTTTCGGAAATGAAGGACGAGCCATTTTGCCCTGAATACAACACTCGCAGGTCCAGCGAATGCCACAATCCGTCACTTTCATACCTGTAACCAATTCCTTTCGCTTGATCTCGCCGAGCACTTCCGCATCCCTGTGACCCAGGCGGCGGTGCCATGTATGTTGGCAATACTTCGAATGCTCTCGTGTCTTCGCCTGCAGCAAACGTTCGTTTGCAGTTCGTAGAAAGTACATATCGCTTTTCTTGTCACCGACTGCGACCACAACTTTCCCGTACACCAACTTGCAACCAGATTCGTCGAATTCAGCCCGTACACCTTTCGATGCAAGCTTGCTGACCGAAATCATGTTTCCGTCCAGGGAGGGGACGTACAGCACACCCGTTAACGTTAGCTGGATCGCTTCACCGCTGTCATTAACGCACTCGATAAAACAATGTCCGACGCCATCGACGCGATTTTCAGTACCGTCCGCGACAATAACACTTGAACGCGATCCCGACTCCATCCGGAGAAACGCCTCTCTGTCGTTGCACATATGTGACGTCGCGCCTGAGTCGATCAACCAAGAACGAGATCGATTTACGTCTGTAATTTGCCGCACCATAAACGTGTACGACATTGAGTCGTTTTCGCGAACTTGTTTCACTTTTTGTTCTTGCTTCGGTTTATTCTTCTTCTTATCGCTGCTTTCGCCACCACTCATCTGCGACAGGAACTCCTTACAGTTGCGCTTTTTGTGTCCTGGTTTCCCGCAAAAGAAGCAAACCGCAGCAGAGACAGACTTTGTTCCGTGTTCCGCTTTCAGCAAGCGCTCCTCCGAACATTTTTCGCTGAACAGCTTCTCGTTCTCGTCGATGAGTTTTGCTTTTACCAAATCCATCTTCAGCTCCGCATCCGACCGGCTCTCCAGCGCGGTGGTCAGAGCGTCGAATGCCTTCGGAAGGCTGCGCAGAATCATTGCAACCTGCATATATTCCGAGAGCTTTTCACCCGCGTTTTCCAAACGGGAGTAGAGCTCCTCCATTCCGTAAATGAATTCCTCCATGTTCTGGCCTTCCCGAAAGTTCGTGCTGCAGATCTCCTTTAGCAGCGAGACTTTTCCCGTTAGAGTTGCTTTGTGATGGTGCGTTTTCAGTGCCTCCCACGTACTTTTCGCTGTCGTTTTTGCCATGATGAGACTGTGCTGGCCGTCCTCTACCAGCAGCGCAATGGTTGCTCTCGCCTTCTCGTCACCTTCGTTCCAATCCGCGGTGACCGGAGTAGGGGGGAGTACCCGGAGAAACGTACTTCCACGTTCCTTCTCGCATCATGAGCATTTGGACTTTGAACGCCCACGACCGGTAGTTACGATTATTTAATCGGACAACGCCGACTTTCGAAAAGTCCATTTTTTTTTCGCCTCCGATAACAGGTCCCGAAAAATACTTGACGAGCCGCGTCGCGCACTTCAAAACTTTCTAGTTTGCACTGGCCCCGATACTGGGCCCATAACCTGATGAAGGTAAATCTGAAAAGACTGGAAACGAGGGCTCAGTGAAGTAATAATAATTAAAACACGTGTGTTCACTAGCTCAGTACAAGAAAGAAAGACTTTTATTCAATAGCTCTTCACAGCGGAAGTAGTAATGTCAAAGTAGAGAATGGTTGCCAGATTAGCAGTCAGAAATAAAGCGTTGCTGTATGAACCGGGTGGTTCAACACAATTCGGATGCATTCCGGCGTATGAATCAAGATGGAAAAGTTTGGGGGGGGGGGATGGGTGGTTGAGGTTGTGCATACCCAGTTTTATTGTGGGGGGTGGTTGTGGGTTTCGAAATTTGGGAGGTTGGTTTTTTTTTGGGGGAACAGGGGGGGGGGGTGTGAGGGGGGGTATTGGGGGGGAGGGGGGTGGGGGGGGGGGGAAAAGGGGGGGGGGGGGGGGGGGGGGGGGGGGGGTTGGGGGGGGGGGGGGTGAGGGTAGGGGGGGGGAGGAATGTTTGGGTGTTTTTTTGATTGGGGGTTTAAGTTGGGGATGGGGGGGGTTAGGGGGGTGGAGGTGGGGGGGGGGGGGGGGGGGGGGGCTTAGCAGCAGAATACATTCTCTCGTGAATCAAAAGTTCAAGCGTCTTGGCTAAGCAGCATTTGGATTTAAACATCTGTAAAATGGACTCTATAATAACGATACATATTTTGAATACTTAGTTTTTTTTTTAAAGACCGACAAATTATACCAGTTTTATCTTCTTCAATTTGCATACACGTCTCGTTCGGCAGTGGATTATCTGTTTCTTGTATTGGAATATATATGTCATTATAATGGATAAGAACAGCACCAAGTCCAATTGATAATCAGCCTTATTCCCCGTGGCGTGTGAGTCGAGACGACTCGCTCTCACATACGAGGTAACTCTCCATTTGATTTGCACGGAGAGTCACCTCACACGAGGCGACAATTGTCACCTCGTATGTGAGAGCGAGTCGTCTCGACTCACACGCCACACAGAATAAGGCTGAATGTTCTGTCTCATCTTTGTATTGAAAAAAAATCCCAACTTTGTGCGCTTCAGATTTGAAACAAACGAATTCTTCCTCCTCTTGTTGTCTCCAGTAAAACCGATCAGCCCTTGCATGATTTCTCAGATATTTGGTTTTCTCTGCTTGCTGATAAGTAAAGCGCTCTGTGAAATTCATCAGTCTAAGAAAACTTTTCACTGCAGACTGAGATTCGGGTCTACGAAAGTCTTTGATAGCCTTTATTTTATCTTCTTCGATTCGCAGCCCATCATGTGAAAGTGAGAAACCTAGAAACTTAATTGATTGCTTTCCCAACACCCATTTGTCTTCATTGAGGCTTACATTTTGTTCACGCAATTAACAGAGAACAGCATTCAAGTTCATGCTCCGAGAACAGCATTCAAGCGCATCATGCTCTTCCTTAGTTTTTCCATGAACCAGAATATCGTCCAAATAATAGCAAGTGCCTTTACAATCGGCTAGTATTATAGTTTGTAATATTTGTTGAAATATATCCGGGGCATTGCAAAACCAAAAGGCAATCGTTTGAACCGATATGTGGCATTTTCTGCGAAGAAGTTGGTCAAGTGTCTTGAATTTTCATGTAAAAGAACGTGGGGAAATGCGCTTTTTAGATCTATCGTTGAAAACCAGGCAGCACCTGCTAAATCAATTTTGATTCTAAGCTTGGCATTCGAAAAAGGTGTTCTGACTATGTTTTTATTGGAGCCCCTTAAATCGACCACTAAGGAAACGTCTATTAATTATGTCACGCAAAAAGTTACTTTTTATAACCCCCCTCCCGCTTGTCACGTTTTTTGTATGGATTGTCACGTTTTCCAAAACCACCCCCTCCCCCCTTACTGCGTGACATAATTAATGGACCTTCCCTAATCGATTGTCGTTTTCACCTATTGCAAGGACTAGTAAAGAGGAGCAGAAAGATTTATTTATGTCGTGGGTCACTTCCTCGATTATTCCTGTACTTAAGGTCTTTGATTCTAAGGATCGTTTCATCCTTGAATGCCAGTGGAATACTGGTGAACACATTTCGTGACGGTGGTAAATATGTATCGAACGATAGTTCAACGGGTGCCACATTGAATTTAGGAAACTCGTCAGAGCTTGTTATGGAACACTTTTCTCCAGGAAATATTTTTAAATTCGCTTTTGCTCTATCTGCTGCGGCAATTGGAGCATTCAAGCCAACTTAAAGAACACTGCATCAGATTGAAGTGTTCCGTGGCCTACCGTTTTCTATGGCATAGAATTTTTCTATAGTTTGTGGTCGATCATTGGATATATAGAAATTTGCCAAAAATGTTGCAATTACTGCAATATGATCTTGGGAAGCATAAGCTCTTAGTGGTTTATCCGGACCCATCGATATACAGATCAACGCGTCCTTTGAATGAATGTCATTCCTTAGCTTTTCAAATGTTTCCCTGTCAACCGTGTTAACTTCTTCTCCAGAATCAATCAAAAACTTAACTGGTAAGCCTGCTACTTTTCCAACAATTTCTTTATTATTTCTGACATTATTCAAATTTTGTCCAAGTCAAAGATAGTTCCCAGAATCATTTTTAGCTTCACTCCATTTTCGATAACAAATTTACAAATCACTCGCGAGAAACATCTAAAATCGACGAACTTTTAAGGCATGTACTAACGAGCACGAAATACATTCCGGAGAAGAAGAAAAAACGCCATCTTCGCTCAACGGCATAGCCTACTATCCTTCCCGATGGAAATTTGCAAGCTATAGATTTTATTATGATTTGAGATTCCAATATCGTCATTTTGAGGTAAGAAATAAACGATTTGGTTAAGGTTTCTCCAGGTTGAGGTTGCATTGAATGAGCCGCTTATTTCACATGGCTTCAACCTTGGTTTGAAGCTGCAATTGACCAAAACTCGAGACTCACCAGTATAAAGATTCAAAATATGGTATAGGTATTAGGTATATAATGGAATGTTCTGATTAGTTCTGTTCAAACAAGAAACCCGAATTGCTGCATACCGTTAGGGTTTTATTCCTCAAGTGCAAATATTTCTAGTAGCTTTGGGTCATATTATCTACCCTAGGTGTAAGGGAGTGGTCATTCTCTTGATAACACACCACAACAAAGTTGCCACTCTTCACTCGAAACAGTATGGAAAGTATTGAACAGTTACTGGACTAAAGGTATATAGATAAGAAGATATGTCCATAAATTAAAAAAAAAAAAAATACACTCATTATTTCTCTGGAGCATACATTCCCTGGAAACAGATTTTCCTCATTATTGTCTCAATTGCAACGGTTGGTCTATTCTAGCACCGCTGACGATGCCATCTCGCTGACACCGCAGGTGTTGTCGCCGCGGAAGATTCGGTAGTAGCCTTGCTCGCCCCACTTCGGACCCCACGAGTTCTTGACGATCCAGTAGGGCATTGTTTTGTTGAACATTGGATATTCCTTCACGCCGTAGCCCACGATCAGGACACCATGATCCAAATTCTTCTTGCTGCACAGCGGACGCCATGGGTGTGAAATTCCCCCCCGATAGAACTGCATGGCGTTGGCGTTCAGTCCGATTGAAACAGGCCCATTTGCGACCAGGTACTGAGCAATCGCTGTTTCGTTCTTCGGCAGATCAACGGCTCCCTTGACGCGGACGTGTACCTGGGTGCTGTTGTAGTGGCAGGTGTTCTGCTTCTTCGCCAGATAGGGATATTCGCTTTCTAGCTCCAGCCCACCGATCTTCTCGATTGCTCTGAAAAGATTTGCATATTTGTTATGGTTATCATAGTTGAAACGAAGAACACTTACTTATAGGCATCGTCCATGTAACCACCCTGGCAAGCACTGTCGACTGCATCGCAGTCGAGAAGTTCCTGCTCAGAATACTCCTCTAGTACTTTGGTTTTGATTTGATGAAGACCTTCGATGTTGCCGACAACACTGAATGCCCAACAAGAACCGCAGTTGCCTTGGTTCTTGACCTATTTTCGAAAAAGGTTGAGTAACAGAGAAGCCCTATTTTGCACCACATCTTACCTGTGAAACGGCTCCCAGTTGCCTCCAGTCGAACGAATCCGGAAGCTGAATATTCTCATCAATCTTTGCCATGGGATTTCCTACATGGTTACGTTCTTCTTCCCTCGGGATCACCAGACCAGTTCTTTGCCTATATTCGGAGCTGGTCATATCAGCAAAGTGTGTGATGCCATATTTCGCGGTTCCCTGCTCGTACTTGTTCAGCTGTTCAATTTTGAACAGGTTGTTTTTGAAAATTCTGAATCGCATTTCGTGTTCCAAAGTGCTTTGATAGTTGCGACTGTGTTTCAGCTTGAACTTCTCGAATAGATGGCGAGCGTGGTCCTCTCCCTTCGAGTAGTGTCCTTCTTCCGAGTCCGATTGCCTCGGGCGGATGGAACGTGCCGATCGCTTAGAAGCAGCAAGCTGTTGTTCGTATTCTGGTTCGTCGTCTCCATCGCACTTCACGTTGTACTTACGCTGGTCCTGTGTGTCCAGCCAGACGCGTTCCCAAACGGAAATTTTACAGATGACCTCCGGTTCGCTCTTCACCTTGAATGTGTACTTGTACAGAGATCCGGCTACCAGCTGGACCGATCCCTTAACGATTTCAAATTCGCTGTAAAATATCACGACGGATAAGTTTGAGTTGAATGACACTTGTAAACCTTACTTACTCGTACGACTTGGATTTTTCCGTATTGTAGGCCACCAGTCCCGCTTTGATGCGCTCGATGTGACTTTTGTCCTTCAGATCCTCGGCAGACAGCTCATTCGATGTACCTGTCTTTTTCGCGTGTCGTCGGGAACGGGTCACAGTGCTCTCGTCGTTTCCGAAACACTTTACCGTGTACTTATAGGCTTCGGTGGGATCTTTCTCCTCCAGCCACGGTCTCTCCCAGGCATTCAGTTTGCAGATCCGTTCTTCACCATTCACCGGATATGCAATGTAGTAGGTATAGCTGGTACCGCTCACTACCATGACCGTACCGTTGATGACCCTGGGGTCTCTGTGGATGAAATATATGTGGATTGAGCAGGGAAGTTTGAGGCCCGTTGGTTTGCGTATGATTTAAATTTAGTACGCTGAGGTCTGTTTTGCTTACAGAAGATGCTTCCCTTGTTCAATGCGGAGGTCAGCCCTAAATAAAGTTTATTAATTATTCAAAGCACTTCACTGAACATATTCATATGTGCGCTTGGTTATTACGCTTTAAGGTGAAACGGGTTTCTCCATATGAACTATAGGTTAGGTTAATTATCACGTTTTTGACACTAAAAATAACATACAAATCATCAGTCAAAATACGTTGTGCGTTAGTCGATGGTCTTTCCTTCCATGGCTTGACTCAGCTTAATGGAGTACCAAACAAAAATTCACGGTTTTTGGATCTCGTCCTTCGAAACGACGCAGTTAGCAATGCAACCGCTTAAAGGGTGTTTCGATCAAAATTTAGACTTAAACTTGACACATTTCCTTTCATCGTGCATTAAAAATTTTTGCACACCCCTCATTTTGATTTTGAGATTACCACTTCAGTTATCAAAATGTCGTCGAAGGAAGAGAAGCAACGCACGTGCATGGCGAAAATCCAAACTACTCTCACGCCAAGTTGGCGAAATTGTTGAATGTGGCTAAATCAACTGTTACCAACGTATTAAAAGTGTTCGGTGAACGTTTGTCGACAGCCAGGAAAGCTGGATCGGGAGGAAATCGAAAGCCGGAGGCCACAGCGACGACAAAAAGAGTTGCCCGCTGTTTCGAGTGGAACTTTCAACCGTGGATAGAGCTAAAAAACGAGCTGGACTGTCGACTTACAAGAAACTGGTGACTCCAAATCGCGACGGCCATAGCACGATCGCGAAAGTTGTACACGACGATGCTGACGAAGTTTGATTGCGGACGATGAAACTTACGTCAAGGCAGACTTTAAACAGCATCCTGGACAGGAATTTTATACGGCAACCGGACGCACCGCAGCACATTAAACTGTCAAAGTTCGCGAAGAAATATCTGGTGTGGCAGGCCATATGTACCTGTGGCTTGAAGAGAAACGTTTACAATGCGACCGGAACCGTCAACCAGGAAATTTATCTGAGCGAGTGCCTACAAAACCGTCTACTGCCTTTCCTGAAGCGACACAATCGTTCCGTTCTATTTTGGCCGGATTTGGCATCTTGCCATTACGGAAAAATTGCCATGGAGTGGTGTGCTGCCAACAACGTTCAAGTGGTGCCCAAGGACAAGAATCCTCTCAACATGCCAGAGCTCCGCCCAATCGTATAATATTGGGCCAGAAAAATAATTTGACTAATTAATAAAAACTTTGATCGACTCACACACATTACTGTTTGACCAAATTTTGATCGGTACACCCTTTATCTCTCTCGACGCCGGCCATCCAGCTTTGAACGTGGTGGTTGACCTCCCAGATTCGATCACGTTTGACGATTACGCCGATGGTTCGCAGGTGTACGACTACCGCCGTGCTAATCATGCCGATGTTTGTGCTGCTATTTACCGTGTCTATTGGCAACTTATCGATGATTTTCAGCCACATAGTTCGCGATATAATTACTGAACATGTTCCTTTGTGTCGCCCGAAGCCAAAGTCGTCATGGTCCAATAGCCATTTGCGTCAACTCAAACGTGTCAGAGCAAAAACATTGCCTGAGTCGCTAACAATTTAGTATCGTGTTTACAACCGTTCCCAATATCGTCGACACGTTGTTCGTAAGCAGTCATCTCTTCGTAGAAATCCTAAAGGATTTTGGTTGTTTGTGAATTCCAAGTGCAAATAAGTTGGATATTAGTCCATCTCGAGGAACAACTTGCTAGCTCTGAGCTGGATAAATGTCAGCTATTTGCTAAGCATTTTAAAAGTACTGACATCGAAGCAGCCTCAAGCAATTCAAGAAGGGGGAGGGTTGGAAACTACTTCAAGCAATTGACTGCATCATGGCCCCTCATTGGTGAATTCATATCTTTCGATGAATAATTCGTCGAGTGAGGATCAAGATATGATCACCGTATTATAATGGAACTGTCGTACTCTAATACCTAAATTAGACTCGTTCAAGTATTTGATTCACAATTTGATTGTGATATATTTGCTCTCTGTGAAACATGGCTTTCATCCGAAGATGAATTAAACTTCCACGATTTTAACATTATTCGCCTGGACCGAGATGATTCATAAGGTGGCGTACTTCTGGGGATCAAAAAGTGCTACTCCCTTCTATAAAATCTCACTCCTAATAATCTCAGGCATTGAAATCGTCGCTTGCCAAATAAATGTAAAAAAAAAAAAAAAAAAAAATCTTAGCATACTTCCGTCTATGTCCCTCCGAGGGCATCAATAAACCGCCGTCAACTTTGGAGTTCAAATTACATTACTTCCATCTCCAGTTCTTATTTTGGGCGATCTGAACTCCCACGGTACTTCTTGGGGCGAACAATACGATGACAATAGAGCGGGTATTTACGATGTCTGCGGCGACGATAACAAGACGACCTTGATGACCGGGGGAGAGACACGACGAGCAGCACACGCCGGGAGAGGCGACTCGACTATCATTGCTTTGTGATTTAATTTTATGATTGTCTGGGGGTGGAATGAATCTGCGGATGTTGCTAACTTTTTTTATTAATCTCATTTTTTAACAGCAGACAATCCATTTCCTGGCACGAGGCATATTGATTGGCAACATTTTGCATCGGCGGTAACCCTTGGTATTGATTCTACCGATCCTCTTCCACCATTAGAAGAGTATCGTTTCCTTTCCGACCTGATGTACAAAAGTGCATTAGAGGCTCAGAAACGGCGTGTTCCAAGTGCATCCCTCAAAAGAAGACCCGCCACCCCTGGATGGGATGATGAATGCACTAAGTTGTATCTTGAGAAATCCGATGCGTTTAAAGATTATCGTAGACATGAAACATGTGAGCTTTTTGATAAGTACCTCAAGCTTGAAAAAAAGCTTAAAAACTTACTCAAAGCAAAGAAACGCAATTACTGGCGTTCGTTTGTAGAGGGACTATCTAGAGAAACCTCGATGACAACGCTTTGGAGAAAGGCTCGTTACATGCGAAACCGCTCATCCTCCAATGAGAGTGAAGAATACTCCATGCAATGGATATTCGACTTCGCTAAAAAGGTTTGTCCAGACTCTGTCCCAACACAACCGAATTTACGGGATACCACCCGAAGTAACGGTTTTCTGGCCGAACCATTCACAATGTTGGAATTTTCAATGGCACTTCTTTCATCGAATAACTCTGCTCCGGGAAGCGATATGATTAAATTCAACCTTCTAAAAAATCTCCCCGATATCGCTAAAAGACGATTACTTAACCTGTATAACACTCTCATGGAATTAAATATAGTTCCACCCGCATGGAGGCAGGTTAAAGTAATAGCTATTCAAAAGCCTGGGAAACCAGCGTCTGATTACAATTCTTACCGTCCGATCTCTATGCTATCATGGTTAAGGAAATTGTTAGAAAAATGATCCCATCAAGACCTGGCCGGTGGGGTGAAACCAACAAACTACTATCAAATACGCAATTTTGTTTCCGAAAGAGCAAAAGAACAAACGATTGTTTAGCGTTGCTTTCATCTGTATATACAACTGGCCTTTGCACACAAGGAGCAATTGGCTTCAGTATTTCTGGATATTAAGGGCGCATTTGATTCAGTTTCCAGAGATATACTGGCAGATAGTCTGCACAGTAGTGGTTTACCAGGAATTTTAAATAACTTTTTGTATAATTTACTGTCAGAAAAACAAATGACCTTTAATCTAGGTCAACTGACAACTTCCAGAATTAGCTACATGGGCTTACCCCAAGGCTCATGTTTAAGTCCCTTGCTTTATAATTTTTATGTTAAAGATATTGATAACTGCTTGGAAAATAGATGCACGCTAAGACAACTTGCAGACGATGCTGTGATCTCCTTTAGAGGTCCACGTGCGGAAATCTTGCAAAGACCATTGCAAAATTCCCTAGATAATCTGTCCATCTGGGCCAGAAATTTGGGGATCGAGTTTTCACCGCATAAAACCGAATTGGTAGTGTTTACTAGAAAGCGGTTCCCAGCCCAACTGCGTCTCAAGCTGTTGGGAAGAGACATTACCCAATCTTTGACCTTCAAATACCTTGGAGTCATGTTTGATTCAAAATGCACTTGGAGTACTCACATTGCGTATTTGAAACAGAAATGTCAACAAAGGATCAATTTTCTAAGATCAATTTCCGGGACATGGTGGGGTGCTCACCCGGAAGACCTCATTAAACTCTATAAAACAACTATTCTTTCAGTTCTCGAATATGGCTCTTTTTGTTTCCTCTCGGCAAGAAACAGCCACCTCATTAAATTGGAACGCATTCAATATCGTTGTTTACGTATTGCCCTTGGCTGTATGCATTCAACGCACAATATGAGCCTGGAGGTTCTGGCAGGAGTAAAACCCTTACAGAACCGCTTCTGGGAGCTCTCATCTAGAATACTGATCAAGTGTGGAATCAGTAACAACCTTGTGATTGAAAACTTCGAAGAAATGCTCGAATTGAGTACCCAGTCTAGATTCTTACGAATCTATATTAACTATATGTCATCCGATATTAGTCTTCCATGCTATAATTCTCCTAGTGTACGCTTCCCTTATCACAGTTCCTCCATTGACTATGATCTCTCCATGAAACAGGCTATTCAAGGAGTTCCAGATCAACTTCGACTTATTTTAATTCCCCATATTTTTATTAAAAAGTACCAACATGTCAATTGCAATAGAAGAATTTTCACTGATGGGTCGCGCATTGATGGATCCACTGGTTTCGGTGTTTACAATGAATACTCATCTGCCTTCCGGAAACTTCAGGAACCTTGTTCTGTATATGTTGCTGAGCTGGCAGCAATCAATTTCGCATTGGGGATAATCTCCGACATGCCCATAGACCATTATTTCATCTTCTCGGATAGTCTCAGTTCTATTGAGGCCCTCCGGTCGATGAAAGCAGTGAAGCACTCATCTTACTTTCTTTCAAAAATAAGGGAGCAGATGTGTGCGTTGGTCGAAAGATCATTTAGAATTACCTTTGCATGGGTCCCCTCACATTGCTCAATTCCAGGCAATGAGAAGGCGGACTCTCTAGCAAAGGTGGGCGCAAAAGAAGGCGAGATTTTTGAAAGAAGAATTTCACATGATGAATTTTTCCCATGAGTACGTCAGAGTTCTCTTCAAAGTTGGCAAAACGATTGGACAAGTAATTCTCTTGGGCGGTGGTTACATTCCATTATTCCAAATGTTTCGTCGAGATCGTGGTTCAAAGGTCTGGATGTAAGTCGCGGTTTCATTCGTGTGATGTCAAGACTTATGTCCAACCACTACTCGCTAGACGCACATCTCTACAGAATTAACCTCGTCGATAACAACATATGTAGGTGCGGAACCGGTTATGATGACATCGATCACGCAGTTTGGCATTGCCCGGGTAATGATGCCTCCAGAGCACGACTATTGGATACCCTTGTGGCCCGAGGTAGACAACCCTCCCGGGAGGTAAGAGATATTTTGGGAATGCGTGATCTCCCCTACATGCAAGCGATTTACGAATTCCTTTGTTTGTCTGATCTAAGAGTGTAATGTCATCACCCCCTCCCCTCCAGTCTAGTAAATTTCCTGCCATTGTGTCCCAGTTATATTATCCTTTTGTTTCCGTGCTACTTGTACCTGCCCAGCAAGGAGTGGTCACCCATCTGCAGCTAAGTTCCTGAAAGGGACTACAGGGACCAAGGATTTGGTAGATGTCGCAACCATGAGCAGCAAATAATACCTTCAATAAGTTACCTGCCTAGCCCCAAACGATATTGTGACCCATTAACCTCGAGCTAGCCACGAGTAATTGGCACCCCATTTTACTAAAATTGAAAAATTATACATTGTAAATAACAATATTGAATATCGGCTCCGTAAAGTGTTACACACGCCTGAGCCTAACAAATAAACGAACTAATTAAAAAAAAAAAATCTTGGCTTCTTTGACAAGCATTCCAAAACTAAACTTCTAATAAACCACACGTTAATTAATCAAGCTCTGCACTTATTAATAGAAGGTTATGGGCACCTCTACGAGAGAAGCTGTGTGTGGCATCCCACAATTCAACGGTGGTGCAGGATTCCAGCACTGGAGTTTCCGAGTGAAGATGTTCTTGGACTCCGTCGGCGTTTTGAATACGCTAACTGAAGATGCACCGGAAGCTGCTGCTGAGAAGGTGAAGTTTTTGGAATCCGATCGAAAGGCCAAATCTTACATCGTCAGTTTTCTTGCTAATGAATGCCTGGCGATCGTCTGTGAGAAGGAAACGGTTAAAGAAATGTGGAAGGCGCTTGAAAATACCTTTGCGAAGCGATCGATCAGCACTCAGAACCTGGTGAGGAAGCAGTTTAATCGTCTGAAGCTGCGGGACGGTGATGCGATGCGAGCGCATTTGTTGGTTTTTGAAGATTTGATCCGGCAATTGAAGACCTCTGGGGCGAAGATCGACGAAGCTGACCTGGTCATTTCGCTGTTTCAAACCCTACCGGACACGTACGACCCGTTGGTGACTGCACTTGAAAACATTCCTGAGGAAGAGCTGAATTTGGAAGTAGTGAAGCAACGCTTATTGGCGGAAGAGCTGAAACGAACCGAACGTCACAAGGACTCAGGTGAGGTAAAATTGGCGGCGTTTTCTGGAAACAAGAACCGGAAGCCCATGAAGTTTCAAGGCAAGTGTCACAAGTGTGGAAAACGAGGACATATGAAGAAGGACTGTCGAGAGAAGGGCGGTGAAGCTAATTCGGCGGATCAACAAGACCAACGGAGAGCGGTGAGTTTTGTCGCAAGTCAGAAGACTAAAAAATCACGAAGCGGAAAGGTGGTATTCAAGCTCGATTCGGGTTCAAGCGACCACCTGGTGAATGAAGCGAAAGTATTTTCGGAATCTCGCAAGCTGGAGCAACCCATCGAGATTCAAGTAGCCAAAGACGGAGAAATACTGGTGTCCAAGTTTATTGGAACCATCGTCGGATGCAGCAACAAAAATACGCCGTTGCATATGAAGGATGTGCTCTACGTTCCTGAACTACGAGACAATCTGATGTCAGTTAAAAAACTGGTAAAGAGTGGAGTTGTGGTAATCTTCTGCGATTCCGTGGCGATTCTGAAAAAGGACGACGAAGTCATTGCTACTGCGAATTTGAGAGGTAACTTGTACGAGATTGAGGTCGACATTGCAGTGCCTTCTGCAAATCTGTGTCAAGCTGAAGCGACTAGTTTGTGGCACCGGAGGCTCGGGCATCTCAGTCAACAAGGAATGAAAGCGATCGTAAGTAACAACCTTGTTGATGGCGCTGATTTCAAGGCAGACAAGTTGGCGTTCTGCGACGCGTGCGTACAAGGGAAACTTTGCCGTGAACCGTTTAACGGAACCCGTCCAATATCCTCAAGACCACTGGAAAGAATCCATTCCGACGTCTGTGGGCCGATCGAACCAGCTGCGTGGGACGGATCAAAATATTTCGTTTCCTTCATAGACGATCACACCCACTTCGCTATGCTGTTCCTGATGAAGAGAAAGTCGGAGGTGTTCGCTCGATTCCGTGAGTACGAGGCGATGGTGACGGCGAAGTTCAATATGAAGATATCCAAAATGACAATTGATCAAGGCCGTGAGTATCTTTCCAACAACCAGAAGCAGTTTTATTCGCAGAAAGGGATTCAGGTCGAACCGACTGTTGCATATACGCCTCAACAAAACGGCGTCGCGGAAAGGTTCAACCGAACCGTAGTTGAGAAGGTCCGCACTATGCTGATCGATTCGCATGTTCCCAAAACAATGTGGTCGGAAGCTGTCCTTACAGCAGTTTATCTGATAAACAGAAGTCCTACCGCCGCCCTGTCGAGAAACCTAACGCCGGCTGAGTGTTGGTACAGCGAGAGGCCAAGTCTGGAAAAACTCCGTGTTTTTGGTTGCAAAGCGTTCGCATGGATCCCTTGCCAGCATAGAAAAAGTTGGATGCTAAGAGTATCGAAGTCGTCATGGTTGGATATGCTCCCAACGGCTATCGTTTGTGGGACCGGAAGTGCAGACGAATCATAATTGCCCGAGATGTAAAGTTTCATGAAACCAGTTTTCCTTATGAAAAGAGTCGGGAAGAGCATGAAAAGGTTCCACTAGTCGTACAGTACGAGTATGAAGAAAAAATGATTCAAGATTCAGATTCGTTGACCGAAGAACGTCAAATATTTCGTGAAGGCACTCCCACTCCTGATGCTGAACCGCTGGCTGATGACGAATCTCTGTTACAAGCGGGTACACTGCTTACTAATGGCAGGGACGTTTTCGAGATGGATCAAACCGGGGCGCTCCCTTCGCAAATAGTACAACTCGAGTCTCGAAGTTGAGGCGCAGCGAACGGGAGCGCAGGCTCCCCGGTAAGTTGTTGAATTTTTTCACTTGTTACAGAGCAACTTCTGGTGGATCGTATTTCACAGATACCCCTCAGTGCTACAGCGACATAGAGAGACGGGATGATCGAGCCAATTGGTTGGAAGCTATCAATGACGAACTTAGGTCCATGAAGGCAAACGGTGTGTGGGAGCTGACGTCCTGCCAGCGTGGTGTGAAGCCCCTTAAATCCAAGTGGGTATTCCGCGTGAAGGAATCTGAAGATGGTCATACTTCCCGTTATAAAGCCCGGTTGGTAGCAAAGGGCTACTTGCAACGTCACGGCGTGGATTTCGAAGAGACTTATGCACCAGTTGCGAAGCTGTCTACCATCAGGACCGTGCTAGCTGTAGGCGTCCATAAGCAGTTCCATTTTCACCAGATGGACGTTAAAACCGCGTTCCTACATGGAGATCTCAAGGAGGATATATACATGGAAATCCCGGAAGGCGTCCAGGCTCCACCGAATATGATGTGTAAGCTGATGAAATCCCTATATGGGCTGAAGCAATCACCGCGTTGCTGGAATGAGAAATTCAACACCGAATTAATCAAGCTGGGTTTCCGGCGATCTCGTCATGATTACTGCCTGTATATCCGAAGCGATGAAGATGATGAGCTCTACATCGTGCTGTATGTCGATGATCTACTAATCGCGGGGGAGGAAATTGGAATCCATCGTTTGTTTAAAGAAGCAACTATCAACTGTTTTCTGCATGACCGATTGTGGAGACGCACATCATTTCCTGGGAATGAAGATCGCGTACGACCGGCAAGCTGGAATTCTTCAGCTTTCACAGCAGGCGCACGTGGAAAAGGTTCTGAACAATTTCGGATTGGCTGCATGTAATCCCGCAAAGTCGCCTATGGAAAAAGGACTGAAACTACAACGAGAGGGGACACCTACAAGAGAACCCTATAGAGAACTGTTAGGCAGCTTAATGTATATAATGCTGAGCGTTCGCCCGGACATCTGTTTTTCAATAGGGTACCTGGGCCGATATCAACAAAATCCAACGGAAGCTCACTGGCAATGTTTGAAGAGAGTCGTCCGTTACCTAAAAGGAAGTGCGAACGCCATACTGACGTTCCAACGCAGTGATGCTCCGCCGCTTGTTGGATTTGCTGATGCTGACTGGGCGGCTGACAACGAGGATCGGAAGTCTGTGTCCGGATACATCTTTAAGGTTTTTGGATCCACAGTGTCATGGTGTAGTAAAAAACAAACTACCGTGGCCATTTCTTCAAGTGAATCCGAGTACATCGCTTTGAGTGCTGCTACTGCTGAAGCCCTTTGGCTGGCTGGAATTCTGGAGGACATGCAGGTGAAGGATTCCAAAACACCTGTAACAATTTTAGAAGACAACCGAGGCTGTATAGGCATGGCAAGCAACTTGGAGACGAAACGAAGCAAACATATTGATGTTAAACATCATTTCATCAGGGACCATATCGCTGAAGGACGAATCCAACTGGAGGCAGTTAGTACTCAAGACCAATTAGCTGATATATTCACCAAGTCCCTGGATTCTGGAAGATTTCAAGAATTACGACGGAATTTAGGACTGTACGATTGAGAGGGGATGACATCGAAGCAGCCTCAAGCAATTCAAGCAATCGTTAAAATTCCATCATAGCAATCTTGGCTTCTTTGACAAGCATTCCGAAACTAAACTTCTAATAAACCACACGTTAATTAATCAAGCTCTGCACTTATTAATAGAAAGTACCTTCAACGACATCCCTCCTTCCGTTAATGCCGTTGTTGTTCTTTGGTTTTTTTTGGGTTTTTTTTTTTTCTACGTTATTATCGCGGTACCACTGGATGACTTCCTGGCTGCAGTGGCAACTTGCCAAATCCGGCCAAAACTTCACGGGACCTTTATGGGCTTTAATGAAAGGTAGTACGCGGTTTTTGAGGCATTCTTCCTTGTGCAGCTTCGAGTCCATCGTCTTTTCGTCACGAACACTTTGGTCTTTGCTCCGCAGCTGCATATCCCTTGCCAAATCATCAGTTTTTTGGCAAATTTGTCCATAAAAGCAAACATGAACTTCGCAGGAACATCTCCTCGTGCCGTCATCGTGTAGATTTTTTTGGCCAGGAAGCTGTCCGAAATCCATTTTGACGTAGGTTTCAACCTCGATGAGCAGGCATCCTTGGTACTTCGTCAAAACCTGCTAGTACAATTTCCGAGCTCGAGTTTTGGTGCTGAAACTTTGCTTCAACGTTATGTTTGGTTGCTTGCTAGCTCGATAATAACAATATCCTGCTCGCAAACGAATTCTTCAAACGGTACTGCGGGCAGCAGTGTATTTTTGTGCGATTTCATTATCTGATAGTCCAGGGTTTGCTCTGACGGTTCTCAACACCTTCTGGTTCAGCTTGCGGTCATATGTTCCACTACGACGCTTACCGTGAGGCACTCGATCTACGCTCTTTCGCTCCCTGAAACGTTTGAGCACATCATACACGGTTGATTTGGCGATTTTCAACGTTTTTGCGATTTTTATTGCGGACCACGTTGGATTATCAACGTGGGTGTGTAGAATTTTTTCTCTCCTCTTGGCTTCCATCTGGAATAACTTTTGACCCATTGCACGAAACACCGTGAACTTTATACCACAGAAAGTGGGCGCCTAGGTAAACAAACCGCTGTAAAATAATTCTTGCAGCGGTCACTTTCCGTGCCGCTGCAACACAATAAGTGATTCCGGATTCTAACTGGACAGAACTTTACACTCCAAGTAATGCTTTTGATTTTCATGCATTTATTATTGACCAACACGCCGTCCTGTCGGCCCTCAGAAAGCTGAAAATTTCGTATACTGCTGGTCCGGATGGGATTCCGTCGTCAATTCTAAACAACTGCTCTAATATCGCTTGATATACCATGGGCTAAACTGTTCTCACGGTCACTGCACGAAAGTAAGTTTCCCGGTGAGTGGAAACTTTCTCTCATGTTTCCTGTCTACAAAAAGGGTGATAAACGGAACGTAGAAAACTACACAGTGATCACATCTCTATGTTCGTGGTGTTGGAAATCATCATAAACGATGCTTTATTCAATTCCTGCAAAACGTACATTTCAACGGCTCAGCACGGTTTCTACCCGAAACGATCTGTTGCTACGAATTTAGCCGAGTTCGTTTCACTTTGTGTTCGCACCATGGTCAAATCGATGCTGTTTATACAGAGTTGAAAGCAGCATTTGACCGCGTGGACTATAGCATTTTTTGGCGTGCTGGTTTGAATCATACCTGACGAATCGCCTGCTCAGCGTGAAAATCGGATCATCGCTCTCGGAAGGTTTCACCAATTCCTCCAGTGTTTTACAAGGCAGCAACCTCGGACCCCTCCTGTTTATGCTTTTCATCAATGAACTCTCTCATCTTCTACCTTCAGGGTGTAGTTAATTTTTATGCGGATGACGGAAAAAATGTTCATGACAATCAACTGTTTTGAGGACTGAGAAAACCTGAAATCACGAGTAGATGATATGTCGACGTGGGGCTCTTTAAATTTTCTGACACTTTCCATCAATAAATGCATGGTTATTTCACTCCACCGAAAGCGCAAGCCGATTAAATTCGATTATCATATTTCTGATAATGTACTTCAACGAGTATATCAGGTCAATGACACAGGAGTGACTCTCGATCAAGAGATAACGTTCAGGCCGCGCTTCCATGATGTAATAGCGAAGGCAAACCGGCAACTTGGATTTATTTTCAAAATATCTGAAGACTTCCGGGACCTTCTGTGTCTGAACTCATTGTACTGTTTGTGGTGCGCTCAATACTGGACAATAGTGTCGTTGTCTGGAGTCCTTATCAACGCTATTGAATTGCGAGGCTGGAGTCTGTTCAGCGTAGGTTTGTTCGCCACCTTCCATGGAGGGACGCAGCAAACCTTCCTGCCTACGAAGATCGATGTCGGTTGCTTGGAGTCGATACGTTTGAACGAAGGAGGCGTAGAGTGCAAGCTGTTATTGCGGCTAAGGTGATCACCGGTGAAATTGACTCTCCGGAACTTCGCAATCAATTGAGCTTCTGCCCCTGAACGAGCGATACGACAACGAAACTTTTTGCACCTTGTACCTCGTAATCATCTTTATGGTATGAACGAACCCCTGCGTGCTGCTGCCGATGCGTTTAATTGTGTTTATTCAATGTTCGATTTTAATATGCCATTGACTACCTTTATAAGAAGACTTTTGTAATGCTAGCGTTAACTGATTTATTCATTGAGACAAACATATTATATAATGATATATATTCATAAAGACAAACAAATAAACAAAACAAACAACGCTCAAATTGCTAACCAATGGATGCTCCAGTGGAGCACACGATTCTTGAAAATTTCACGCGTAATAGTATTTTAGGTTCGCGCTCAGAAAACTTCGAAATTATAGGGACTTGATCCCACATCACGTTAATTTGAGTACCTTTCAGCATAGTGAGCCACTCCGTTGTAATATTTTTCTTCGAATAAACCACACTCACTTGAAAATGCTGCTGTTTGCATTGTCTATAATTGAACAATTTTTAGTCATCCCGCAGTTTAAATAATAGCCGACTAAAAAAGGGGGCTGCATTCACTTGAGAAATTTGACGCTCCATAGAAACACTTTCAACCCTTTCTGGATAATTTTGTCGATTGTAAAAGATAGAGGATCGCAGAGCAAACAAATGTGAACAACAAAAATCAGCAGCTGTGTGCACGTTGCTACGGAATTACTCAAAAAAGGGTGTACTCTGCTAATCTTGCCTAGAACAGGCAAAGAGGTCCCCCTAACTCTGAACGTACTCCAAAAGTCTAATCCCTTCATCTTACTTTTCTAGCTCGCAAGCCTAACTAATCGGGGACCTCTTTCAGACGAAACGAAAACGTGGCCCCAGATTTACTTACTGTGGGTTTACACCGGAGTCCGAGTCCAGAATTTTACCGATCCGATTGACATGTCCATCCTGCTGCAGTTCCTCCGCGGTCAATACACGGGCTGATCCGAATGCTCGCTTATTTCTGGATTTGGATCTCCTCTTCCTGAGGGTATTCGAGTTCTGTTCGACACCACATTCGGCCGTGTATTGGTAAGCTTCCTCCGCATCCAACCAGGGACGTTCCCAGGAAGTTAGCTTGCAGACCGTGCGAGAGCTCTGATCTGTGTAGCCAACGAAGTAAGTGTACAGTGTTCCCTGCACCACCTGACTGGTTGCGTTGATAATCTCCGGTGATTTAGACTGGAGTTCTGCTTGTGATTGGAGCACCTTTGCCAGGAGAATCTTGTTCACTCGTTCCTTGTCTTCAGAACCCACCGGTAATGTTGATGGACATCCTACGCAGACCGAACGCTTCGCTTGTTTTTTCGATGCAGCAGTGCAAGAGAAGGAAACCTTCTGTGCCTCAGCGGGATTTTTCTCCTTCAACCACGGCTTCTCATGGGAAGTTAATTTGCAAACCTGCTTATCCGGATCGTCGGTGAAGATAAGCTTGTAGGTGTAAAGTGTACCTGCCACCAATTGTTGCGAAGCACCAACAATACGATATTTACGTTCAGTGCTGCCCCCAGATGACAGTAGGATGCTTTGGATTCGATCTGTATGTTCCTGCTTACCAAACTCTTCCGGGGTCAACTCCAATGGAGCACCAGTCTTCGGACCCTTACTAATCTTCTTGCGTTCAACGTCTCGTCTGACGCGACCAGACACTTCCTGGCAATTGAAGCTATACTCCGGTGCATCCTGGAGAGGTGTGTAGATTTTGACGTTGCAAGTTTGGGTCACTTGATCGTTTTTATCCACCAGATCAACCGTGTAGCGATGGATTGTTCCTGCTACAACCTGAACCGTACCGCAACGAATTACAAACCGGGTAGACCTGTAATTGATTGAAAAATAAATGAATAACTCATGGTCGCTGCGTAATTTTACCTCAACTCACTTCATCTTTCCCTTATCGTATCCCTTTAATCCGGCCTGAATACGCTGCTGATGCTCCGGTTCGGACAAATCCACCTCGTTGTGACCACCCAGCATCTTATTCGGGATGCATTCCGACTGAACCAGACGAACTTCCTTACCTTTGGAGCGAATCTGTAAAATAATTACAAAACGAATAAAAACAAAGATTCAATTGTACACCTAACCTCAACACGGAATTGGAGCTATTCGAAACCTCAAGTGTGCAGAACTTGCTGCTTCCATCGATTAGCAGTGCTTTGCATTTGGTCACATCCTCCACATCCTCGATACAGTGCGAGTTGGCCGTGACGACACGGGCCACAAACAAATCGCCCTTTTGCTCGACCGCACTGCTAAACTGATTGATCCGCTTCACACTGATCACCTCCAGCAAGACCCGCTTGAAAAGATCCGTATCCATATGGTCCAACATCTCGATCGCCTCGGCAATCGTCTTCTGCATATCGCTTTTTTCACTATCCAAGTCCATCTCGACGAATCGCTTCCTTCGGTATTGATAGTTGTACGGATTGATCGGGTAAGGATTGAAGCCGTAATGTGGTCTCTGCCCGTAGTGTTCATGGGATTCCCTGGAATAGCTGCTGTCGAACGGCGAGTGGTAGAAGTCATGCTCGTGGGAATAGGAATCGGGGGTCCGCTTGTTACGCTGCTGCTGGGAGTCATCTGCGTTCAAGTCTCGCAATAATTCGTCCCGCGATTGCGGTCGCTGTGCATCTTCCTGTTCATCGTGGCTGTCATCACTGAAGTGCATCACTACGGAATCGATCTTTGGCGGTGTTTCCGATTGTTGCGGGGATAGCGAATCGAAGTCCAGCTGGATCTGCTGCTGCTGCTGTTGTTGTTGGTTGTCATCGTCGCTTTCCGAAGAATGTTGAGTCGGAGTGGAGTTTCGCGCGGGTGCTATGTTGTCTCTAATGACAAACGCCGCTGTATCTACGTTGGCATCGCCACCTTCCGGATGAGTTGTGCGGTAGTAGTTGTCTATGCTGGTTTTCACCTTCTCGAGCAACGAAGCGAACACTGGTTCATACTTTTGCTGAACATCTCGACCGCCTCCACGCTGAATGACTTCATCCAATGCCTTCTGAATCTCCTGGTGGGTTTTGAACACTTCTTCGAACGTGGTTTGAACCTGTTGGTCCAGAGATATGGTGGTTGATTCCGGGGAAGCTTCCGTTGTCGTCAATAGCTCCGATTGAGCCTGTGTTACTCGTTTAGGTACGATTACTTCTTCGACAACCCCCTGCTGCGATACGTCGGCATTCGTCGAAACCCGTCGCGGCGCTTGAGCTTCACTGCCAAACATGAACAACTGATCCAATACATCTTTCGAGGATTCACTCAGTGTTGGAGCCGCTGATTCTTCAGTTGTTGGGCCCGTGGTTGGCAGTTCAGTTTCTGCGGTAGTAGAAGCTTCCTTTCTGTCAACGATGATCTGGTTCACTAAGTCTTTGAATCGCGAAGGACTCATCTCCTGCTGGGCTCTTATACTGGGATCGAAGATTGGATTCAATCTGGTGACTACTTCAACTACTTCGGTAGTATCTTCTCCGGATGTGCAATTCGAAAACTCCAACAGACGATACTTGTCTCCACTCTCCGTGGTCAACCAGGGTTTCTCAAGTACGGTGAACTTACAGAGCACCTCCAACTGGTCGCCGTCGAGCGCTTTGACTACTAGATCGTATCGAACACCAGCGACGACTTCGCGAGTTGCTGACAGGACTTCAACCAGGGTGAAGTCCTTCGGAAGAAAACTTATGGCAATGTATGACAGTCCACGAAGTGATGGACGCAGCTGTTCCTTCGTACCCAATGCATCTACATGGATGGCGACAAAGTTTTCACCGCTTGTTCCAGCCGACGGTTGGTCCTGTAGAAGGTGAATACGGATAGGGTTCAACGAGGATTGACCTCTCTATAGTTTGGGGATTAGTTTGCCAACAAAATACCCACGGTGATGGTTGATTAGATTTTGTTTTTGATATGTGCTGGGTTAGTTTAGCGTGTTGGGCCCGATCGAAGCCGGATGCCAGCCGCGTTTGCGTACGCGCTCGGTTACATTCGAACTACGGGTGCTGGAAGGGGGAGGAATGAGACACAGCATGCTACGATCCATACGCTTCTGCTAATTCTGGAAGTTACTGCACAAATGAGGTTTTGATGAGTGTTTTAGGTTTACGGGGTAATTTAGATGATTACAGATATAATTTGACAAATGCTTCCGGTTTGGCATCCGAAAAAAAGCAACGATAAGGTCTACAGTGAGGATAACAAGTTGTAAATCCGAAGGAGATTTGCTCATTTGAAGTTTGTTTACATGCAGCCCAGATTATTGAGTGGGTTATCAGTGGTGAATTTAGTTGACCACGCGACTTGCGTGGAAACCTATTTATGGCGGTTGATAAGCAACACGAGTCGAGCCGTTCGCCTACTGTGTGCAATATTTATTGCGAATCCCTGCTATTATTAGTCATGCTTGATTGAATATCTTAACGCGCATCGCATTTAAACGTCACAGATAAAAGACCCAGTATGTCATGGAATATCGGGGCAAAATCAAAACTCACAGCCTGCTCCTTAACGAGTTCATGCTCCAGACGTAGTCCAGTGGCCAAGTAATCCTAAGCGGGGGTAGAAAAATGCGTTAATCGCAGTAACCTTTCGGTGACGGTAGTGACAGATTTGAAAAAAAAAAATGAAGGCTTGTAAATAAGTTGCTACCCGCAACTGCACCAACAGACGCAACAGTTACTCGGAAACAACAATGTCGCATCCAATCAAACGCGTTGTTTGTAATGCAAATAAAGGTGACTGCACACCGCCGTCGTTGGTAATTGCCATCCGGCAGAGCACTTGTTCCAAGACAGTTGATTCGCTTACATTTTCTTTTCTTTCTTTTTTTTCTGCCGTCAATCAGCAATCCGTTCCGTAACCCAATAACCTTTCCCAACTCCCGAAAACAAAGAAAAGAAAGAAAGTTCAATGAAATGCAAATTGACAAATTCTCGCCTGTCATGTTCTCTAGAAATAACCGCACACCGGTAGATGACGATCGTAGCAACTGTTGCTTGATTCAATTACACGCGTCCGTTAATTGATCGTCAATAGTGGGGTGGATGAAGTGATCGCGAAATTGATAAGTTTAGTTTGGATTTACGACTATTAAAAGCAGTATGGATTTGCTTCGTAGTAATTTGTAGTGATGTATAGGAGATAAGGGCATCGAAAAACCGGTTGCTAGAGGGGATCTTTATGCCACCGACAAACTGACATGAAGGGATAAAATTTCATCGAATAATAAGGAAAGTATGCTATTGGCGCATAGCAAAAAAAAAAAAAGTGAAATGGCCAATCATCTTCCACCAGGTAGATGAAATCACTGCGATATTTTCGGTCAGACCGTTAACGCCAAAATAGATCTCCTCAAGGAACCACTAATCCCCTGTAAGTATTGAACAATTGGAAAAAGAGCACTGCTCGCAGCGGTTTTTACGTCACACGACCGAACAGTGGTCGACTTGAGTGGAATGAGATCATTCTGGCAATCTCAATCAGTCAGCTGAAGCTCCGTTCGACCGCCCATCTGTCCGCATTTAATCCCATTTTTGTTTTGTTCTCAGGACTCGGACCGGCTGTTTATCTCTTGAATTAGGCCGCCAGGAGACAACTGGACAGCATAGAATGCAAAAAACAAAAAAAGTTTGACTCGACATCGATCATTCTTCTCCGCTGTCCGCGTTCGATTGCTGATAAGAAAAATGTCGAGCGGAAGGAAAGCTTCCATTTGATACTAGGGCGGCCGTTGAAGCATGATAGCATAGCATAGCATAGCATTATCCGACCATACATAATCCTGGGTTGGCTGCTGTAGAGACGATGGGAGCGCCAGAAGAGCTGCCTTGGGCGTGACAGGCTCTTCATCCATCGATCTCTTTGTACAACACCTGGCCAGGTCCTTATGATCAGCGAGGGATGGGAAGGGAAGTGTTGATTAGATGTCTACTTAAGAAGATGCTGAGAACTCATGCGACCTTCATAGACATCTGGAGTTGGAAGTTGGATGGGATTGTGCGGGAGGCTTTCCTTGGCGAGAAAGCATATGTATATTTACGTATGTATATGTATATAGGTCGTTGGGAGTGACTGAGCTAAGAAAGTTAATGCACTCCTTTGTTGTCCATTTTTCTGGGTAGGAACTCAGGCCTTTCCTATTTGTATCCAGGCACTTCTTGCGCGAGAGCTTACTTGTCGGTAGGGACATGAGCACTAACTCTTGTCCTAGCGTTTGAAGGCTTATGGTTATAGCGCCATTACTCGCTTTCTGGAAAGAGAAGAAGGATGTCTCTCTGTCTGTCTCTCTCTCTCTCTCTCTCTCTCTCTCTCTCTCTCTCTCTCTCTCTCTCTCTCTCTCTCTCTCTCTCTCTCTCTCTCTCTCTCAATTTATCTCTCTCTGTCTCACTCATATACAGTCACACAAAACACACTCCCTCCTACACCCCCCCCCCCCCCTACACACAAATACGCGTTTGTGGGCGTACATGGCAGACGCTGCTAGGGTAAATCTTCTAGGGCGGTGGGGTGGACTTAGCTTGCATTTTAAAATAATGTGGTTTCAATATTGTGATAATTGACGTTTTATTTTATTTCATCGTACATTTATATGTTTCTTAAATTTCTGAGTCTTCTGATTCTGTTATTTCGTATATTTCCTCTATTTTTTTTACCACTTGCTCTCTGTTTGCAGCTAACATTTCCCAATCCTCTTGGGAAAGGTCGCCGTATCTGTTCATATTTTGTTCTATGCTATTTGTCCATGTGAATCCTGGGCGTCCCCTCTTTCGGTATTGCTTTTTATATTTTGCAGCTAGTTTCAGCAGACTATCGTCGTCGGTCCTCATTATGTGGCTCCAGTACCGCATTTGAAGAACTCTTGCTCTTTTTGTAATAGTTTTGCTTCCTATGATGCGTTGTCCTTCGTCACTCTCGTCTGATCCTTCGCAATATCTAGCTAATTCAGCAGCTATTTGCTTTTCGTATTTTCGCATTGAGATTCTGGTCCTTTTCGTCAGTACAGAGACTTGTGATCCGTATAACAATGTGGGTGCTATTATCGTATCATACAGTAATTTTCGGATATGTATCGTTGGTTTATTATCTTTCACGAATTGTTGTACCACCTTTGATGCTTTAATGGCTTTGGTACATCTCGTCTTCATGGTTTTGGGTCTGCACAGCCTGTCAGTTATTGTAGCGCCTAAGTAACTCAGCTCTTTTGATACCATATGTTCTATTCCGTTGATTTTTAGTGTAACAGGAGTTGATCCTCGTGGTGACCTTACAAGTACTTGGGTTTTGGTCATGTTTAAGAGAAGGTTTGCGTCCTCCATATGTTTAGTCAGAACAGGGAGTAATTTATCCAGTTGCTCGATATTCTTGGCGATGATGAGAATGTCATCAGCGTATACAAGGATGATGGGAAATTTAAGCTGGGATACTTGGTCTACCACAAAAAAATTACCCAGCTCTTCTTCGGTTAAACGAAGCACTTCTTCGAAGATTAGGTCAAACAGGTAGGGTGACAGTGGACAGCCTTGTTTGATACCCATCTGTCGTCTTTCTTTGGAGGAACGTTGTCCGTTCCAAAGAGTCTGGAATGTCTCGTTTCGTGTGCACTGTATGATCCTTGGTATAAGTTGGTCCGGAACATTTTTTGACGCTAGAATTTCTGGCAGCTTTGAAAGCGCAATCCTGTCGAAGGCCTTGCTGACGTCCAAGGCCATTACTATTATATCGTCTCCGGCGTTCCAGTTCTCCTCCAACACTCTTTTGGTCACGAAAATGTGATCTAGTGTAGATCTGCCGTGTAAGAATGCTGCCTGATGCGAACCTATAGGATCCGAAACGTTTATGAGTTGGTTGAGTATCCATGAAGCATATATTTTATAGCCAACGCTACTCAAACAGATTCTGCGATAATCAGACGTAGTTTTAGGATTAGGTTTCTTGGGTATAGGCACTAGAAGAGAAGTTCTCCATTGCTCTGGTAGGGAGTTTTCTCGCCATACTCTAGTAATCAACTGCTTTAGTTCCACTATAGTTTCGGAACTAGCATACTTTAAGAGCTCCATGGGTATGCAATCCAATCCTGCTGCTTTCCCATTTTTGCTTGCCTTAAGTATATTTTCAATGTCATCTATGTCTGGCATGCCTTGTTCCGTAGCATTGCTTGAAAGTTCTGGAGGTAGGAAGTTCGCCGCTTCCTCTTCTTCTGGCATCCAGTTCCGCATAGATATGTTAGGGATGCTTCTTCTGTTGCTGCATTTCTTGAATTTTTTCATATATTTGAATGTCCTATTAATTCTTTCTCCCAATTTCAGCTGGTTTAAGTTGTCGAAGAACTCTTTTTGTTCTGCTTCCTCGCTTTTTGAGCATAACTTTGTATATTCTAGTTTCGCGTCTCGGAGTCTTTTGATTTCTTCAGCATTGTACGGATTCCTTTTTGCTCGAAACGACCACTTCTTGATGTTTGCTATTGCCTTTCTTCTGTTTGGTGATATCGGAGCTTTATTTAGCTTAGATATGCTCTCGGATGCCGCGCGACTTAATTTATTTACATATGTTTCCCATGCATCGGTCGTGTTTCCATTGTTGATGTCTATCTTAATTTGGTTGAGTGCGGTGTGGTACCGTAGTTTATATCGATCGTCTTGAAGCAGATTTAAATCCCAATCTGTTGGTTCGCTTGTATCTCGTACCTTGTGGTGATCTCCTTGTATTTCTTTTTCTTCTTTTATACATATAGTTCCTTGCAGCAATTTATGGTCTGTATTTACCTCTCTGATCCATTTTGCATTCAGTTTTTTTAAGAAGATTTTTGAGTTAGTGGTTGTCATGATATGGTCTATCTGAGTATAGTTGTCTCCGGTAGTCCACGTTACTTGGAAAGATTTGTTGGCCATCGTTGATCGAAGCGCTAAGTTGTGGCGTTGGATGAAAAATTTCAGTTGTTCGCCGTTTGTGTTCGATTCCTTGTTACCTATGAATTGTCCAATCCAAGAGATGTTGTAGGGTTGTGCCTCCTTTTGTCCAATATGAGCGTTTGTATCTCCTAAGCATATCATCTTCTTAGGGTTTCTTATAGACATTATTTTTGTTCCTAGGTTTCCTAGAAATTTGGCGTAGCCACGGCTTGGGGCATGGAAGTTGACAATTGTTAAAGTGTGGTGTGTCTGTCCAATTGGTACAACTACTTCGACAGTTTGAATGTTCTCGAAGCTATCGTCGATTTTATGGATTGCAAAACTTAATCCCTTCCGAACAAGTGTCGCTAGCCCGCGAGAGCGATTATTCCTATTCTTGGATATGTGCCAAACATAGTCGTTACTTTTTACTAAAGTGGCCTCGATGTTCACTTCTTGTAGGCAAGCAAGATGGATGTTTTTCCGAAGCAGTTCATTGTTTATTAAATCTTTTTTTTTCTTTCTGACAGCATCCCCGTATATTCCAGCTACATATTGTTGGTAGAGCTGTGCTATCGGTCAGCGCTGATAGTTTTACTGTTTCTGTGCTTCCTAGCTCATCTTCCCTGAAGACCCTGATTATGCTGTGAAAACAGTTGTTAGTATCCGGAAAACTTTCTTTGCTGAGTAATAATCTAATGACTTGTCCGTGTCGTTCGTCTGTGATTTCCGGGGCAAAAATAACGCTTTTTGTGCCGTTGTAGTTTGTAAGTTTGATGTGAGACTTGAGTACATTCGCTAGTGCAATGAGGTTGTCTATTTCTGTGGAATTCATTCTTAAAGACTTCAGTGTGGCGTCTTCGTTACATTTTAGAATGCGGTCTGCGTTATTACGGATGTATTCTTTGACTTGTTTTTCGAGGACACTAATTTTCAGTTCGAATTCCAATGGGTCCGATATGCCTTTTTCGATTTGATGCATAACCGAGAAGGATAAGGACTTTTCGGCCGTTGGGGACACAGCATATTTAAATATAAGAGCTCCTTTTGGGTTGTGAGCCATAGAGAACTGTAGCTCGAGCGATGGGTTTAATTGTGGGTTGCTCGAAAAATCGGAATATTCCCTGATATTCTGTGGTTCGCAATGATTGTCGTTTATGTATTCATGCCTGTAGGTAGCGAGCAAGATAATACTCTGAATTGATTATGTATTATTATGAGGGATTCGCGAGCAAGTGGGGCATAGTGAGCGGTCTTTATGTTAAGTATGGTTACTAATAAGTGAGCAGGTGCAGTTGGTAGCAGCAAGCCATCTACAAGTCAACATTGTTTGGATTTAAATTGATGTTGCTTTTCCATTTTCCCGGTATCACACGATCCACGCACCCCGCATCCCCCCACCCCATCCACACTTTCAAGTCATCACGCCGCTGTCCGAGCCGAGCATCTCCCAACCAAACCTGAGCCATCCCTGGTAGTTAATAAAGAGTGTGTATACAATCCGCGAGTGGAAAGAATAAGTAGAAATTGTTGTAAATTGAGGTTTTTCGTTTTTTGTCTTTTTTTGCGCTGCTGTCCAGTGCATATACTAAAGATATTATTCTCACAAATGGATTGTAAAATTGTCCCAGTTGACACATGGTCATATATGATGGCGTACAAGAGTACAAAGTCGCGGCGATATACGTTTGTGTATTAAAATGGGCGAATGTACACATATCACCCCCACTCTGCACCCCTATCCGCCACTACGCAAGGCTCTGCGTTTACCTGGCTACAAGTACTACAACAGTAGGTAGTAAGGGCTCTTCTACGTCAATGTCTAGTTTAGTGAATATTCCACCCGTCATTCCCATTGTTTCGAATAAGTTGGTAGACAATGGTGGACCATATCGCGTAGCAGAAGTATTAAAGTTATCAAAACGCACCATTGGATTGTTCAGTCTAATAGTCGTCCCACATAACCCATAGCCTGCTCATTATGCCCCACCTATCACTATGTATGTTGAATGACGTAATCAATGAGAGAACTCGAAATTATTAAAGGTATGATTTACCTTTTAGTGCCATTGTCAGAGATATGAAGACCAATGAAGTTTGTTTGCTCTGCTGAGTTTTCAGCATCAGTTGATATCGGGTGTGAATCACATGGTCGAGCATTTGGGTCTACAGGCACGAACAGTCCACGTTGGATTTCTTGGATTCTGATTGTCCGCAATGGGGGACCGGTTCTTGGCATAAAAGTGATAGTTTCACCATCAGAAATATTAATCACTACCTTTGTTTGTAAAACCTCTGCCGCTGCTGCGCCGACATCGATGTCCACACAAATATTCTCTTCAGACCAGTGTGTTAGAATTTCCATGAAATGTTCCTGAGACATCCCGCGAAATGACGGACTGTATTGTATATAGTAACTGGAGTTTAGGCTGAGTTCATTAATTGATGCTCGGCGAAGGTTTAATGCGTTGGTATCAACTTGCCATTCACTTAGGTGTGACCCAAGCCATGCTTTAACTATAGCTACGAAGAGATCATGTAATTTTCTATGTTCATCTGTATACTTTCTTATAATTGGTGGGCCTTCTGATGGTGTTGATATTGCAGTCACTGACTCGTTTGGGTTCAATTCCGCATTCACGACAACATCGTAGTGGTTTTTTTGAGACTCTCCGCTAAAAAACAAATTGATTCTGGATGTAGAGTCTGGAATGGCGAAGTGCCAGGGATTCGAGTCATCAGTGTAGATAACAATCTCCACCCGATACAGATTGACCACTGCTACAATTGTCTCTGATCCACACCATGTGCCGTCCTTTACAATATTGTCGAGGTATCTTTGAATCAGATCGTCGTGTGCTTTGTTCATAACGCGTTCTAGCTCCCAGCCTTTCATTTCGCATATTTCATGGAGAATCATGATTCTGAAGTCTTCCAGGTTATCAGTTATGTACTCAAAGCATCTTTTGCGAAGCTCCTGAACTGCTTTACGATGGTGCTTTGTTCCGATCTCTGTTCCTATATATGGGGGAGGAGTCTTCTTTATTACATATGTAACTCTTAATTCATTTAAATTTTGCCTTGTAACACACGGACTATTGACGCTGGGAGGCAGTTACCGTCAGCGGGTGTTTTGCTAATCCATACTTTATGTTTGCCTTCTGACGCCAATTTCGCTACGAGCGTTTGGTTGGACATGTTCACTGCTGGTATTCAATTACTATAGGCGATAAGCACGAAGTTAATTTATTGTTCTAATTATTTTTGATTTACTTACTGTATTCACTGTGTTGAATAAGTATTTAATATTGTGATCAACGAATTTCAGATTAAAACTTTTATGTAGAGCCCGATGCAGAAGCAAGTATAATCGGTTGCATGCAAATTTTGAAGAGCGATACGTGTAGGAAGTGATGACATCCCCCCTAAAATAATTGTTCATTTAAATAATCGAATGAATGAATCATTCATTATGATACGTGATATACATTCGTCATTGTAAGTTGATGCTTGATTCAAGTGTTTACATTTATTATTCGCTTCGTATCTTTTTGATTCATCAAACGGAAGAATTTTGGGAGTATATTTCGTTGAGGTAAACGTTGAGAACGGAGTAGAAATTTAAAACCAAAACATAGTTTGAATCGGCAACACTGTAATTTTTAATGTAGGTTCATAATAACGGTTGTTTCTATGCCTACGGTGTAAGCTTTTGCATGTAAATATCGGTTGTCAAGACGATATGGTCGCTTCAGCCTATCTATTTCTCTCTCACACATCTTTTATTCATGTATTGTACACAAGCTCAAAACGCAACTAACACACCGAAACCCAGATGCAAGTATGCTCCTGCTTGTATTGCAACGCACGTCCACCCGCACCCCTTGTGACGCTGCATGGTTATCATTACCCCATGTCTGCACCCGATGTGTATGTTAGAGAGAGGAAATGAACACTGCTCTTTACTCACACTAACTCTCATCCACAACACCTACACATAACCACTCTTGCCATTTCTTAATTCTTATAGGATTATAACAGGGATTCTAGAGTGAGAATGTGCTGGCGCCCCGAATCGAGAAAGAAAAACAAGTCAAGCTTACCGATATTCCAGAATTGATTTCTGCATTGTAACTCTATTATCCGTCTCTTACCCTGTGATATGCTGTTTTACCTCTGTTGTATTAGCCTTATTGGACTGGGCACCGCTTTGATTCGCTCAGGGATCGAACATTACTTGATCCCATGCAGAGCCTCAGGTCATTACTTTTTGGTTAATTTTCACAAATCATCCTGCTCTCTCGCGCTCACGGTGATAACTTTCACTACGCGATTTTTACCGCTGCAGATCACAAAAATGAAATAGAGAAATGTAAAGGAAGTTATCGCGATACTGATGCACTAAAATGTTGGCAAATTGGATTGAGCTATTAATTTGTTTTACACTGAATTTTTATTGAAAATATGAGAAATTTAGCAGCAGCAAATACAAAAGACGTCTTCTTCAAACCGTAGACCTCGGTTCAATACCTGATGTGATGTAAAATTCAACGTGCTGCTACTTCTCAAATATTCATCAGCGCATCCCTCTACGCACTCGAAATTGGAAATCCTTTTTTTCCTCGACTATTGTACTGCTGTCCTACCGGTGCACTTACTCACTCAGTCAGCCAGCACCAAGAAGAGGGAAAAAAGACACGCAAATCCAATTAATAATTTGGAATACGGAGCGCACATGTTGCTATTTTCCACCACCGAGGAGGGGCAGAGAGCGAGTGGCTGCACTTCTAATAGGGGGAAGATTAATGGCGCAAAGTTTCATAGGGTTGACGTTTGATTTCTCCGGGTGCTCTGCTCTATATCTTCGCAGATTCGTCAACAACGCGGTGGCGCTGGAGGTGAAATTGGATGAACAAGTCCCGCGGGAATCGTCTGCTGCAATCAATGTTGCTCTTTGATGGGCTCTTAATTTAGCACAGCTCGCAGCCCGCATCCCCTGCGCTCATCCTTTGCAATGAGTGACAGCTTGACGGTTGTTGGCTTGACAGTGGCCCTCGGCACCGCCCTTCGACTCGGCACCGACACTTGCGATTGCCCTTCGGGAGAAGGCTGAAAGGGCACTTGATTCTATGTCATTAGCTTGGATTATTCAAAGTGATACTTTTGAGCAGCAGCGGCTCGCAAGAAGATTTGCATGATTCGTGAGTTTTCAGCACATTTGGAATCTGGTTACAATTCTGGTGAGTTTTGATTTGTAAGACATTCAACAGAAATTCATATCCCCCCTTGATCTTTTTTTCAGTTTAACGGCGCATAGTGGGGCTGGTGATGAAAATTAACGGACACAACCTTATAACTTTTAAAAATCAATTCTTGAAAGTTTTAAGTCTTCTGTCAATTTGTGTAGCCTAATTACATCTATCATTGTTATTGATCTATAATAGATTACTAGACCATTTCATTCTATAGACGCTCGTTTTAAAAATGTGTGCTTCAGCATTTTTTTTTTCTTTTTTTTTTCAACGGGAAGCAAAATCTGCAACTAGACTCATGAAGAACCCAGGGTGTCGGGTTGAGGGTGCCAACCCCTCGAGCCACTAAAATCCCTCCCGTGCCTCTAGCCTTGGTCCCCCTTTCTCGGAACCATCTATCGGTATTACTTCGTGGAGGGGGCTATTGTGCTTGAAGCACCCGCTTATGTCCAGCTACATAGGACTTTAGTAGCTAGTTGGTCCCTCTGACCAGCTGCTGGTCATTCCGCCATCTGACTAGGGGCTCAAGGACAATCTGGGGGGGAGGTCACCGTGTGTACCGGCCTTGACACATTTTCCGGACAATGTTGTCCGAGTCGTGTCCCAATCGCTCACGGCCGTCATGCCGTTTCTCGCGTCGTTGAGGAGAGGACAAGTGAAGAACACAAGTTCTGCGGATTCCTCGACATCCGCGCACACGAGACGCGCGGAGGACTCAGCGTGCCCGTACTTCTACAGATACTGTCCAAAGCAGCCATGTTAAGACATGATTTGCGGCAAGTGGATAGTAACTTCCCCGGGATAAGTCGGTGGGTTCACCGACTTTTGGTGGAGTTCTTCCATTTCCTCTGCCACTTGACCATTGATGCGGCTCTAGTGTTCTTACGGATACCTCTCGTGTCTTATACAAAAAAAAACCTCTCGTGTCTCGTTGTTTAAAACATTCTACGTCCTCCTTTATGATGATGGGCATTATCCCCGCTAAGACGCAGGCCGCGTAGCGTGACACAGTTCGGTATGCGCTGACCACTCTTAGGAAAATTAGCCTGTGCGTACTTTCGAGCTTGCCAACGTAGCACTCAAGGCGGTGGCCCATGCCGGCCCCCCATACCTCAGTATTTTATTTATTTTTATTTATACCAAAATATACTTGTCGTGTAAGGACTTCTCCTTCAAAAATTCTACAATCGGAATTAATGCGACCACATCTGAAATTCTAGATCGAAGTTATTGATGAACTTTTTCGTTATTCCATATCTAATTTCTTCCCCCAGCCCAATCTAAAGTTCTATCCAGTTAGAATCCGGATTCACTTATTGTGTGGCAGCGGCACGGAAAGTGACCGCTGCAAGAATTCTTTTACAGCTGCTTGTTTAACCTAGGCGCCCTCTTTCTGTGGTATAAATTTCACGGTGTTTTGTGCAGTGAATCAAAAGTTATTCCAGATGGAAGCCGAGAGGAGAGAAAAAAATTCTGCACATCCACGTTGATAATCCAACGCGGTCCGCAATAAAAATCGCAAAAACGTTGAAAATAGTCAAATCAACCGTGTATGATGTGCTCAAACGTTTCAGGGAGCCAAAAGGCGTGGATCGAGTGCCTCAAGGTAAGCGTCGTAGTGGAACATATGACCGCAAGCTGATCCAGAAGGTGTTGAGAATCGTCAGAGCAAACCCTGGACTATCAGACAATGAAATCGCACAAAAATACGCTGCTGCTCGCAGAATCGTTCGAAGAATTCGTTTGCGAGCAGGATATCGTTCTTATCGAGCCAGCATGTAACCAAACAGAACGTTGAATCAAAGTTTCTTTCACCAAAACTCGAGCTAAAAAATTGTACCAGCAGGTTTTGATGAAGTACCAAGGATGCCTGGTCATCGACGATGAAACCTACGTCAAAATGGATTTCGGACAGCTTCCTGGCCAAAAATTCTACATGGCGACGGCACGAGGAGATGTTCCTGCAAAGTTTAAGTTTGCTTTTATGGACACATTTGCCAAAAAAAAAAAAAACTGATGATTTTGCAAGGGATATGCAGCTGCGGAGCAAAAACCAAAGTGTTCGTGACGAATATGACGATGGACTCGAAGCTGTTCAAGGAAGAATCCAAAAACCGCGTACTACCTTTCATTAAAGCCCATAAAGGTCCCGTGTAGTTTTGGCCAGATTTGGCGAGTTGCCACTACAGCCGGGAAGTCATCCAGTGGTAGCGCGATAATAACGTAGATTTCATCGATAAAACATAAATCCACCCAACTGCCCGCAGTTCCGGTCCATCGAGAGATTTTGGGCAATAATGAAGCGGAAACTTAAGAAAAGTGGAAAAACGGCTCGGGACACGACTCAGATGATCAAAATGTGGAGTAAATGTGCCAAGGAAGTTGACTCCGGAGGTTTGTAGCGTTTGATGGGAGGAGTAAAAGAAAAAAGGGCGAATGTTCATTAGAAACGAGGAGAAATGATTTGTAATGATATTTTTTCCTAAAAGTACAGTGAATTACCTTTGTGTTGATGTATTACGCTTTTGTACGTCAATCCGTTACCGAGATACAGATGATATTATTATTCCGGATTCTAAATGGACAGGGGGGGAGGGGGTAGTTTTATACATTCGCGATTGAACCGTTTGCGTGAATGAATGTTTTTAAATTCAGCTGAAAGCTGATTCCACAGAATAATTGCTGAACAAAATATGTGTTTCTACACTGAGAAGTATTAAATTGTGGTAAATCAAAGCTACTGGTTCGCGTACCTTCAAAAGTTTTGGGTGTTAAACAGATAACTAGGACCATTGTAGATTATTTTAAACATAGTAAAAATGTATCGCAAAACATGAAACGAGCATCCAAGTAACTGACGATGAAGATGAGAAACTCGTGAAAATTGACTAATATTGAATACCCAACGGACTCACCCATTTAGCGCTATCCTAAATCTTTCAAAAGCAGCTACAGAGGCATTTGATGTTAATTCCAAGCCATCAATAAAGTGGGGAATTAGAAGAGATTTAAATAATCTTATTTTGACCGAACAGCATGCTTGAAGTAAGTCTCAAGTGGCGTAGGCCAGCATAGATTTTAGAGCACTACGTATTAATGTGAGCAACCCATTCTAGATTATCCTGAAAAATTACTCCCAAATTAGCTACTTTCTCGAGATAATCTAAAACTTCTTGATTGAAGAGTATATTTGGCAATGGAAAGGGTTTCTGACGTCTACTCATAAACATAAGCATTTATTGGGAGCAGGTTTCGTTCTTCCAACGAAAAATATTTTCAAGATCAGAGTTTATTAGCCGAGTCATCTCATCACCAGCAGTATCGAGAGAGCAAAAGCACTAGCTGATAGTCATCAGCAAATATGTGTATCATACAATATTTGAGCACAGTTGGCAAATAATTTATAAATGAGATTATAAATGAGAAAAGCAATGGCCACATGCACTGACACTTGTGGTACACCTGATATAATATTGATCGATCTTGACAGAATTCCTTGAGATTCAACAACTTGAGTGCGATGACTGAGGTATGACTCAATAAGGAAAACTCAGGACAGAGCGACGCTGGCCAAGAGCTTCCGTTTGTCTCCCCTGGACCGCTGAGCTATTCGACATCATGCACGATATAGCCATAGAGGCTTTCTTGCAGGCCTGGTCAACGTGACTGATAAAGGACAGCTTGCCGTCGATGATAACCCCCAAGTACTTCAGGTCGTTCAGTTTAATTTCCTGGAGCGTATCCATGCCTCAACTATGTCAATGGAGTGTGTGGCCGTTAACTCCACCTGTTCTATGGACTCTCCATAGACTTCTAGGGTGATGTCGTCAACGAGGCCAACAATCTTTACCCCCGTTATGGAACTTCAACCTCAACACTTCGTCATACACCGTGTTCCAGCGCACTGGACCCAGGATTGAACCTTGCGGAACTCCTGCAGTGACTTGAACACGTTCCTGACCCGCCGCAGTGTTGTACCCAATTCTGGAAGTAGTTGCCCAGAACAGGTAACCAGGAACCCGGAAACGTTGGAACGAGTTGGCAATAACCTCCCCGCCAGTTGAACGCATTTCTCACATCCCTGCCTCTTACGATGAATTGCCACCTCTGCTGTCTTAGTAATGGCATCCACCGTTGACTTCGCTTTACAGAATCCAAACTGATTATTGGAAAGGCCGTCCGTACCCTCCTTGTATTTCGACAACCTGTTGAGTATAAACCAGCAGCTTACTCGTCGTATCCAACAAGCATATCGGACGGTATGGCGGTGAATCACCCGGTGGCTTCCCTGTCTTCGACAACAATATAGCGTTTCCAAGCGTCCGGGAAACACGTTACACAAAATAAATTTATAATGGCCAGTACCCAAGACACCAAAAAGCACGTTATTTTTTAATAAGGCCTGTATCCTCAATAATCCGGTTACCTCAAAACTTAAGTGGACGCAATTTTTGCATTTTATTTCAATTGTAGTTGTCTATTTCAAATTCATGTGATATGACTTAATAAAATGTTAATTTGATTTCGATCTAATTCATTTATCAGGGTTTGTACAGACTCTTGAGGTACTGTGGTGGCCTTGTTTGTTACTCTTTCGTCCACACGTGCAAATTGCTTGCCAAACAAGGTATTTTTTGGGAACTTTTGATGTATTCTAAGTCATGAAATTCTCAGTTTTAGCATTTCTGGTCATAGCAGAATACAAAACCAGCCCTGGAAGCTGCTTGAAAACCTCCAGGACACAAATTTCATCGTCCATAACAACGCGTGAAAACTTCGTCTAACATTCACATTACAAACGTCGAGCCCTTGATTTTGCTGTCGATTTCTGTTTGTCGTTACGATTTGGAACTGTTTTTAATTTATACTACTCAGCTCAAAATGTTGTTTTGATTTTTGGACAAAACTAGGTGACATTTCTATTTTACGAGCCACCGTTCGAGCAAAGAGATTCTGCTTTTCCTTTAATATCCTCTTCACCTCATGGTCCATAACAAGATCAGCTCGTCCATTGTTTTGATCACTTCTTGGTTTCCTTTCGACCGTCAAACGTTCCGAAAAACATTGTGAACACACCGTTAACAGTGGGCTTAGGTAAATCTTAAATTTTTGCAAGCTCCCGTATTGACAGGTCAGGATTTGACTTACGTCCGTACAAAATCCACTTGCGCTCGTGCTATAAATTCATTGCCATCTTGAACACTAAACATGGAATGTAAAGATTGTAGTAGAAAAAAATGCAATTGACAAAAATGATCACCAAACATTCATTTTAAGTCGGATTTTTTTTTTATTCCTTTATTATCGAGATTTTCAGACCTGGGCTGGTTCGTCTCCCGTCGTAGTAACTCAAATATTTTTTGGGTATTTTCGTAACTTGTTCGGGGGTGAGATTCGAATTCGTGACATTGGTGTTAGAGGCATGGATGTGAACCATTATGCCGGTGTCGCCCCCTCGGATATTTTTGAAACTCTCAGGAAATAAATAAACACATATAAGCTACGTTTTTGCAAGGTTGGTTTATTCAACCTCCTCTCCTAGGGTAAATGCCCGCACCTTGGACTTAACACTATTAAATCCTGTGCAGAACTTACGCCATCTTTCTGACACACTTCATCCACTCTTTCTTTAAATCCTTGTCGTTTTTGAAGACCTTCCTGTTTTCTGGAGCATGCCCTTCATAATTGCCCAGAATTTTTCTATTGGGCAAAGTTCTGGCGAGTTTGGCGGATATGCCTCCCTCGGCACAAAAACAACATCGTTAGCTTTGTACTACTCCATCACTGGTTTCGCGTAATAGCATGATGCCAGATCTTCTTTGCAAATTTGTCGACCTTCTTTTTCCGGAATTTCTCCGGAACATCCGTGCGGGACTTGCTGACATAAATCTCCAGGCCGGGGATCTGCTAGGCGTTTGCTTTAATGTATGTCTAGTCGTCCATTACGATGCCTTTCGGCTACACCAACCACTCGCGCTTACAGCTTCCTGGCGCGGAATTTGGCCACCGTATTATGTTTATCGGTTTGGCTAGCCGTCTTCCTTACCTTGAAGACATGAAGTCCGGCCCGCTTCATTGTCTGCTGGATGAACCAGACGGAAGAATCGACATTATTGGCCGTGTCCCGAATCGAATGGTTCAGATTGCGCTTGAAGTAATCCTCACCTTCCTTGCGTTCATGGGGTCGATCGTGTCCGCTTTTCTTCCGCTGCCAGCTCGCCGCTGGGTCGTTCGGGTCTCCTTGAACGATTTTACCATACGAGACACGGTCGAATTGTCGTTTCCCAACTGTTTCACGATCCACTTATGGGATTGGCTTGGAATTTCCACAACCACGCCCATTTTTTTTGTCCAAGCCCTTCTTGCTTGGAAGCCATCTCGATAGATTGCCTTGACAGAATGTGACGACATTTTGCACATGTAACCATTACACTGTAAACTAGTTTTACCCAACATTTTATCAATTTTTCCCATATAATAAAATGTTAAATACAAAAGAAAAGTGCGTTTTTTCGAGTACAATCTTTGAACATCAATCAAAGTCGTTTTCATCAAAGATTCCCATCTATACCTCAGCGAAATTTTTCACACCTACGTGCAACGTTATAAAACTTGCAGTGACTTGAAGGTATCTTGATTATTCTGGATTCAGACCTTATATGCAGCTCAACCAGTGTTTGTTTGCTCTGGTAAAGTCCATATAAGGCAGAAAGTTTCACTTTGTTGGCTTATTGGTTACTGGGGTATTCCTCAAATAGTTTGTTGATTTTGTTTTTTTGCAGGCGCTTTCATTGATGCTGTTCTTTGTTTCACTTTTTAAAACGCCTATTCAGCTACATGTAGAATTTTCCCAATTTGTTTCCATGGTGGTGGATGCGATTTGACAAGTGTGAAGAGGAAACAAGAAGAAACAGAGCTCTTAGTTTCCTGCTTTCTGTTCTGGTGGTGTTAATCTGCTCTTTGAACGGCCTGATATTCGGGTTGAGAATGACACATGAAGCAGTTTGGCAATCGTTTCATTGAGTTAATCTTCATTTCATGATTTTGGTTGCACTGTACCCAACCATCAACTCGACAATAACATAGATTGGCTATGGAAATGGCTATTTGCTCTGGATAGTTCAACTGTCTGGCTGAGATTCACAGTGAAAACTATTTAAATGGCGTTGTGATCGCTCTCTAAACTTTCAGCAGGTCAACGTGTTGAACTATTGAAAATAACGGTTTGGCAGGCACTCTTTTGTAAGCGGTTCAATATACTCTGCCATCATTTTTTTTTTTTTTTTTTTTGAGTTTTTACCGTCAGAATAATAATGATAGTGGATGCGATTTAGCAGGCGTTATTATGCACGCAGGTTTATCTCCTTTTTATCTGGATATTTTTTGAGAATGTTTATTGAAAATTTCTAGTTGGCCTAAGCTAAAAGAAGACATTGCTTATTGAAGCTTGTTATGTGTCATAATGTTTTTAAACCAATAATAATACTTAGAGTAAAAATCCACATAAAAATGAATATATACATCTCGTCTAGTAAAGAGTGCGTTTGCGGAAAATGGAACCCCCAAATTTGTCTATATCTCTTTAACCGTTTGAGTAAAAGAATTGAAAATTTTAGCTGAACAGGTTTCATAACAATCCATGAAATCCGTACGGCAATGGCTTCGGAACAGCGAATCCTGTGTAAAAAAGATATGTACACTTAAATACGCCAATCCAAAAGCATCCCATAGATGGAGCGCTAAGAAGCTTGGTATCACTAATACCATCGTGTCACATGTGATAAAAACCTTTAAGGAGCGTTAGACTGTCAAACGGAAATAAGGTGACAGAAGCGTCCCGGTTGATTCGAAGATGACCAAGAAAGTCGTAGCAGATTGCAAGCGCTGGCCCAACATGTCGATGCGGGATGTTGAAGGAATCAGTCTATTCTGTCCATAGAAACGGTCTGGAGTACATGCCTACAAAGTGCAAAAGTCCCAAAACAGGAATGAGAAGCAAAATGTCGCTGCTTAAACCCGTGCCCAAAAGATCTATAGACTGTTCCAGAAATTATAAGCACACCGAATATTAACGTTCATTTTGAATTGAATGACATTTTTCAAATTGTTTTGGCTACGTCGTTTTGTTTACACATTTCTTTACGTCACAGCATCAAAATAAAAACTTTAGTTTCTGATTGACTTTTTAAAATGCGTGGTCTTACTCCGAAGCAGAGAAAAAGCATCGTTCACAAATGGTACACTGTGAGTGGAAACTCTTTAATAAAATTAGCCATGGAAGACTGTGTGAGCGTTGGAACGGTAGGAACTGCAGTTAGAAAATATGGAGAAGAATGAACTTTTGAAGATGCACCGAGGAGTGGTCGGAAATCCGGTCCTATGAATCTTGCTATTGATAAGAAGATCAGGGATGCTTATAATCAGAAACCAGAAACCGTTCAAGATGTGGCGAAAATATAAGGACCTCGACGTCTAACGCGATGCGTGAAAAATAGCGACTTGGATTCAAGACATACCGGAAGCAGAAGAAACGTATGTGAATACTTCACTGTACGCAAGGACCGGGATATAACGTATGTGAATACTTCACTGTACGCAAGGACCGGGATATCCCCGAAACGGTGAAGGCCATTTTCACCGCCAAATTTGGCAAGAAGGTGATGGCGTGGCAGGTAATATGCGAATGCGGCAAAATATCTAGCCCGTACGGTAACATCGGAGACAATGAACACCCAGAAGTACATCAAGGAATGACTCCAGAAGCGTTTATTGCCGATGATCAAGCATAATGATGATCCAATCATATTTTGGGTGATTTGGCATCAAGTACACACAAAGGAGAAAATATTCTCAAAATAGTTTCTTCAGAAACTTTTTTTGTTTAAAACATCTCCATCCAGCTGAAGTCATGAAAATACGCGTTTAGATGTCTTATTTCATGGTACAAATTTGTCGAAAAAAATAGAGATATGCATTTTGATTATTTTTTTTTCTAAATTTTAGGT
>JAHHFK020003379.1:0-108881 GCA_024533555.2 Aedes koreicus
CGAACAAAACCAAATTGCCCCCTTGAACGCCACTTAGCATTATAAGTCACCATTTGGATATTATTTACATTTCTCTTTCACAGCCGTTCATTTGCATTTATATTTCTGTCATCTTTATTACTACCCTCATCACTAAAACGCACCTACACCGAGAACGTGGCCGACTACGATAGGATTCTAGGAAAATGGCAGACATGGTCTCAACCGTTCCTACCCGATTAACCTCGTCCAAGCAGCCTGCCGTGTGATGGTTTGTTCTCAATCAAGAAAAGTGCCATCCATTTGAGCTTGGCTCTTCGTTTCACCTTTTTTGAGTTAATCCACTGGAGTTGAGGACTTGGCGAGAAACGGAGGCCCACAAATATTTCAACCCCGAAGCTTAAAACATATGAAAGTGAACCGAAAAAAAAGGAAGATGACTACTAAAAGGCGGAAAATGTCTACCATTTTCGATGCTCATCCATTGTGGAGGAGAAGCGAAAAATGGTGACAACAGCAAAACCGGTACCATAGTTATCAGTGGAAAATTGGGAATTTTCCGGCATAATGTTTCCAACAAAGCGTACAGAAAGCAGGTGAATCGAAAACGGACAAAAAATTGAGTTATAAAAAAAAGGTCAGGTTCTCGGTGGGAAGAGATGGGACAATAAATAAAGTCAGAAAAAGAGCCATATTCAGAAGATGTTACGAGTGCGACCAAGCAGGGAAAAGGCGTGAAAAGATGGGTACAAATGATTGCGGGAGAAAGGAGGCCTGAACCCAATTTCTCCTACATCGTAAGGTTTATTTGCACTTTGCCGTAACACAGCAGATGCTTCGTTATGGAGGGGTTGGAATTTCTTGGTTTACTTCGTTTCTTGGAACTGGTGAAGCGATTTCACATGAAGAAAATGCTGGATAATTGAGGAGCAATTATTATCAGGAGGTGTACAAACCATCGTTTATAAGTTAGTAGCACATTTTCAACTAAATTTCTCTATGATAATAAGTCTGCATACTTTTCAGAAATTTCAGGATTTTCAATTTTCACACAATTTTTTTTTTTTGTTTTTTAAATTTTAAATTTTAAATTTTAAATTTTTAAATTTTTAAATTTTTAAATTTTAAATTTTAAATTTTTAAATTTTAAATTTTAAATTTTTAAATTTTTAAATTTTTAAATTTTAAATTTTTAAATTTTTAAATTTTTAAATTTTTAAATTTTTAAATTTTTAAATTTTTAAATTTTTAAATTTTTAAATTTTTAAATTTTTAAATTTTTAAATTTTTAAATTTTTAAATTTTTAAATTTTTAAATTTTTAAATTTTAAATTTTAAATTTTTAAATTTTTAAATTTTTAAATTTTTAAATTTTTAAATTTTTAAATTTTTAAATTTTTAAATTTTTAAATTTTTAAATTTTTAAATTTTTAAATTTTTTAAATTTTTAAATTTTTAAATTTTAAATTTTTAAATTTTAAATTTTTAAATTTTTAAATTTTTAAATTTTATTTTTAAATTTTTAAATTTTTAAATTTTTAAATTTTTAAATTTTTAAATTTTTAAATTTTTAAATTTTTAAATTTTAAATTTTAAATTTTTAAATTTTTAAATTTTAAATTTTTAAATTTTAAATTTTTAAATTTTAATTTTAATTTTTAAATTTTAAATTTTTAAATTTTAAATTTTAAATTTTAAATTTTAAATTTTAAATTTTAAATTTTAAATTTTAAATTTTAAATTTTAAATTTTAAATTTTAAATTTTAAATTTTAAATTTTAAATTTTAAATTTTAAATTTTAAATTTTAAATTTTAAATTTTAAATTTTAAATTTTAAATTTTAAATTTTCAATTTTCAATTTTCAATTTTCAATTTTTCAATTTTTCAATTTTCAATTTTCAATTTTTTTCAATTTTCAATTTTCAATTTTCAATTTTCAATTTTCAATTTTCAATTTTCAATTTTCAATTTTCAATTTTCAATTTTCAATTTTCAATTTTCAATTTTCAATTTTCAATTTTCAATTTTCAATTTTCAATTTTCAATTTTCAATTTTCAATTTTCAATTTTCAATTTTCAATTTTCAATTTTCAATTTTCAATTTTCAATTTTCAATTTTCAATTTTCAATTTTTCAATTTTTTTCAATTTTCAATTTTCAATTTTCAATTTTCAATTTTTTATTTTTCAATTTTCAATTTTCAATTTTTTTCAATTTTCAATTTTCAATTTTCAATTTTTCAATTTTTCAATTTTTCAATTTTTCAATTTTTCAATTTTAATATTTTCAATTTTTCAATTTTTCAATTTTTCAATTTTTAATTTTTCAATTTTTCTATACAATTTATCAATTTATCAATTTATCAATTTATCAATTTATCAATTTATCAATTTATCAATTTATCAATTTATCAATTTATCAATTTATCAATTTATCAATTTATCAATTTATCAATTTATCAGAATATCAATTTATCTTTTAATCAATTTATCAATTTATCAATTTATCAATTTATCAATTTATCAATTTATCAATTTATCAATTTATAAATTTATCAATTTATCAATTTATCAATTTATCAATTTATCAATTTATCAATTTATCAATTTATCAATTTATCAATTTATCAATTTATCAATTTATCAATTTATCAATTTATCAATTTATCAATTTATCAATTTATCAATTTATCAATTTATCAATTTATCAATTTATCAATTTATCAATTTATCAATTTATCAATTTATCAATTTATCAATTTATCAATTTATCAATTTATCAATTTATCAATTTATCAATTTATCAATTTATCAATTTATCAATTTATCAATTTATCAATTTATCAATTTATCAATTTATCAATTTATCAATTTATCAATTTATCAATTTATCAATTTATCAATTTATCAATTTATCAATTTATCAATTTATCAATTTATCAATTTATCAATTTATCAATTTATCAATTTATCAATTTATCAATTTATCAATTTATCAATTTATCAATTTATCAATTTATCAATTTATCAATTTATCAATTTATCAATTTATCAATTTATCAATTTATCAATTTATCAATTTATCAATTTATCAATTTATCAATTTATCAATTTATCAATTTATCAATTCATCAATTTATCAATTTATCAATTTATCAATTTATCAATTTATCAATTTTAAAAATAATTTTAATTTATCATTATATTATTAAATCGATTATGTAATATGATATGATATGTAATATTTATTTATTTATTGGAATTGTGTTAAATTTTTCTTGTGTGATTTGTTTTGATTTTCTGATTGTTTGAATTTCTGATTTTCCGATTTTGTGATTTTCTGATTTTCTGATTTTCCGATTTTCTAATTTTCCGATTTCTGATTTTCTGAATCTCTTATTTTCTGATTTTCTGATTTTCTGATTTTCTGATTTTCTGACTTTCTGATTTTCTTATTTTCTTATTTTCTGTTTTTCTGATTTTCTGATTTTCTGATTTTCTGATTTTCTGATTTTCGGATTTTCCGATTTTCTGATTTTCTGATTTTCTGATTTTCCGTTTTTCTGATTTTCTGATTCTCTGAATCTCTGATTGTCTAATTTTCTGATTTTTGATTTTCTGATTTTCTGATTTTCTGATTTTCAGGTTTTCAGATTTTCTGATTTCCTGATTTTCAGATTTTCTGATGAAATTAAATGACTTATACCGTCTAACGTTTAACATTTCAGTAAAAATTGCGGAGAAAGGAGGCTAGAGTTTGTGAGTTTACCTCATATCTCTCATACTTGACATGCATTGAAAAAAATAAAGGTTTAATGTACGCCACACTCAATCTGATAAAATACCAAGAGAGGATTAAGTCGCAGCAATGAGTGTAAATCCGATTGAAATCATCACCTCGCGAGGGCATGATGCCGTGAATAGTGACATTGCAGGAAGAAAAACTGCCAACGTGGACAACGGTGCCGCAGTGGTTCGCCATAAACCGGTCCTAATTTATGACGCTGACAGATGGCGCAATAAACATCACGGCCTGTGCATTAATCGAGCAATAATGGTACTTTTGTTTGAGGAAGACGTGAATGATCAAACTTTGAATTATTTGTTGAAGGCCAATTTCCCGAATGTTTTCCTGAGCGGTCAAATCAGTGCGGAATAAATTGCAAATTTATTGGTTTACTCAGCACTCATAATAGATGCAAAAACAAACTAAAGCAATTGAACCGGCTAGTTTCAGTGAAAGGCCTTATCTAATCAGCCACGAAAGCTTCCATGTAGTAATTTTGCCTACCGATGAATGATAGCGTGGTTCCTCTTCCCATGTCGCAGGCAAATAGAAAACCAAACTCGAGGACATTTACATTGAACGGTACAACAACGTAAACCTGATGCGAATGATGATCGGAGAAAGATAAAAAGCCAAACGGAGGGAAGCTCAATCACGCCGGTTCGTCTAGCGTTGTTATCAGTCAGAGGAATCTACCATGTTCAATGATTTTCCCCCTTTACGTCAACCTACAAGTATTTATCTGTTCAAACATCATTTACAAACAGTAATCAAGTGGTTCTGTGTCGTCTGTGGGTTCACCAGTGCGCGATGGGGGAAAAATAAGGATGAATTCTAAAACGCAAACATATGGTTTTCCGCATCACGTCGGACGAGTGACCCTGCCTGTCTCTCCGGTGGTTGATTAGTTTTTACTTCACAATCGGGGCTTCGAAAAAAGGGATACGGGCTAATGGAGTGGGTGGTGGTTTTTATCATTTGAAGGGGTATGCTCCGACCGCATGGTCTATTGGAATTATGTTTTATTCATTTTGAAATGAGTTTGTTGATTGACTAATCAAATAAACCTGTTTGTGGCAGAGGATGGATTTCAATCAATATGTTTGCTGGCAAACATGGTTGTGAGACGGAAAAAAAATGTTGAATTCTCATAGTATGCCATGTTAAAGTTAAACACATTCGCATACTGAGCAAATCCGACAGAAGTCAGCAAAATGCATGTCAGATTCATTCACGCTTTTCATTCGATAGAGCGAAGAAGGCAACCCCTTTTTCCAACTCCTGGTCCTTCCGGACGCGGGTATGGCCCTGACAGTTACACTTTTCCATTTAGCAACGAGTTTTCTGACCTCTAACGGAGTACTGTGTGTAGAAATGACAGCGTATCATGCCACGATTGTGGTGTAAAGCTTGTCCATTCTGTATGCGGCTCCGTCAACTGCAGGAACGTTTTCATTTTCTTCCCACAAAAGCTTTGACCAACTAAAACCTTCCGAACACGCAAAGCAGCTTATGACACTTTTCTGAAAACTATCAAAAACATAACGCTATCTCTTCTGGCTGAGATTGTCCTCCTAAGGTGAGAGTATAGGCGGAACTAGGCGAGGAAAAGCCCCAGGAGGTGGATTATTTGAATTCAAACGGTTGCTGGTTGAAATTTTCATCAAAAAATATTTCCCTAGTCATCATAAAAAGAATTTTCGATGTACAGGGTGTCTCCAAAAGTATAAGCACGATTTCAACACGAAACTGCACGAAACCGACAGCTGAGTTTCACTGTTTCTCTTTACTTACATCCTGAAAAACAGGTTTGTGTGTCAGAATTGGATTTTTGTCTCCAAGCCTTGCTTGTTCAAGTGCCCACGCTTTGGGTGAGGGGGGGGGGGGGGGTATTTTTCCTTAACGAAAAGTTCCTAGACCAGACCGGGAATCGAACCCAGTCATCTCCAGCATGGTATTGCTTTGTAGCTGCGCCTTTACCTACTGAGCTACATACTATCACATATACACAGGAGGAATCAAAGTACTCAGAAATGGGTGTTTTATCACCCACCTTGGAGATAAGTGGACAAACCCACAAAGCGGGTAAAATTTTTTACCCATAAGTGGGAACAAGGTCTGTACGTCAAAATGGATGTTTACTTTTCACCCATCTTCTGAAGCCAGAATTTTGTTGGATGGGTTAAAAGTACCCATCATATCAAAGTTGACTTATACTATTTTCAAAATTGTTAAGGAAAATCTCAAGAAATTGAGAAAGAAATCAGCACATTGTATCTAATAATATTTAATTTTCATTTTCTTCAAGCAACAATAGATTTTATCTGAAGTCCCTTATGGTGAACGCTGCCATTATTCGTAGGCATCCACGAAGATGATCTACAGTAAGTAGATAATGGTAATGTACTTGAAGTATTTCATTCATACATTACATTACATTGAAGTATTTCATTATTACAAACAAGGCGGAACGGTATAAGACATGTACTTGTACTTCTGACAAACTATGAACGATTTAAAATTTTCACTCATAAACGAGTTAAAAACACCCACCTCTTGAACTATATGAAGCTGTTTCAAGGCCTTCAAGGTGGGTACTTTTACCACGCATTCTATATTTTGAAATCACCCATTTTTTGACCGCTTCATATAGCTGCCGAAGGTGAGTGATTTTTACACATAAAACGAGTAATCTCAAATTTCCGTGTTTAAGGAGTCATTCATATAATCTTATTATGGTCAGTTGAAAAAGCGTTTTAAATCCATGTTGCTTCCAGTAAATGCCTTAACCTTCCTTGGATGTTAACATTTTGTGACGAATAAGGTGTTTCGAATAACGAATTGACTCGGATTTCAAATTCAAATTGTGGAAAATTTATATGACCAAATTTAAGGTTTTTGCAGTCAAAATGCTTATTGAAGCCTCAATTTTCAGTTTCTGGTGAGTATTGCCCTTTTCAACCCGAGGTATCTGTGCCGGAAAAAGGCATGTTTTGCCATGATCCGTGAGGCGGTAACAGCTACAAATTTTCATCGGAACATGCTTTTCGACGGCTCAAACTTCATGATTTTTCATGAATAGTCTACACTCTTAAAAATAATGAATTTTACGCGTGGCGTAATCCTTACAAGCTGTAAATGTTTTGAACTTAAATTTACACATGTTTCCGTTTTAAGTTCATTTGGATGTATTCTTAAATCCTCATTCGAAACATCTAATAACACATACAAGTACACGTTAAGCCATTATTTTCGTCTTCAGCATTAGAGTTGTGCAATTCTCAGAGTAGATTTCACACGTCGTGCTTAGTTTATCCGGAATGGCGCCTTCATATGCTTGTTATTTGGTGTGCGGAAACACCACAATATATTGAAAACACATTAAGTGCATCCAAATTTAGAAGCATGCCAGTGCGTAATTAATTTCAAAGTGGAATTCAAATCCTTCTTAGAGTGTCAGGAAAGCACCGGCATCGCCAAAGACACAAAAAAAACTAAACTTGTTATTACTGTCTGACAGTCGGTTGTGAATAATACAACTTGAGACGTCACACATACCCACAAGGATGCTTATTTTCTGGCCATCTAAATCATTGAACGGGTCTTTTTTTTTACATAATTACGAAGTCCGAAAATTGATTTTTACCACGCATTTAATGTGCACTGTGGAACCACTCGAAAATCATTATTTCTAAAAATTGGAGTACTCTTTCCCTAGTTAATGATCCTTTCGTGCCATTGGCTGGATAATGTTAGTATGCTGTTTAAGAACCGATTTTTGAATCTAAACTAATCTAAATTAATTATGAACAAAAGTAGGCAAAGCAATGCATTTAAAATTACGTGAACGATAGGTGCATTTAAAAAATCTATTTTAATGTCATAACTGACATTTATGTCATGGCATGTAAACTTTCAATTTTAGTTTTAACTGTCATGTAATTTTCAGAATAAACGTACATTTATGTCCATTGGGCCGCTCTCTTTATGTGCATCCAAGTCGACTTAAATTGACATGACTTTTGCTAAGTGTGTACTTCTAGTCTTGAAATGGACCAATTATCATATTGGCCATTCTGGGACAATCCGGATGCCCGGGGGGAATCGTTTAGGAACGGACATGTACAGATTTTTACCGAAACATGCCTGTTGACGGCTCAAACTTCATGATTTTTGTTGAGTAGTCTACTTCTAGGTGTTTTTGCGCTTTATCGCGAGTGAATCGATCATTATTAGCAGTTTTGAAGTTCGATATAGACTAGAGAGTCGCCTCATAGCGGGGATTTGCATTATTGGCAGAGTGTGGAGTGAAAAAAAAAGAAGACTAGTGCAATGTAGAGAACAGCCATTTGCTGGTCAGAAACAGGAAACGGAAAACAACGCGCATGGGCGGGTGAAAAACTTGCACATAATTTTAGGTTCATTCTCCAAGAAGTGTACAGAGTTTTGTTATGCAGGTTGCATATCTAACGGGCGGTTCAGCTACGTTAATTTTTGCGCATATTTAATCGCGAATGCATGAAATTAATTACGAGTCAACGTCAATTTTTTTTATTTTTACAAATGAACAAGAGAGTGTGATTGAGGAGGCGGGCATGGGTGAGATCTATCTGATTATAACTATATAACAATAATCTTATTTTCTAATAATACTAAATACGTGCCTGGTTTGGAAATTTAAAATTTCCAAACCTGGAAGTGTGTTGCAGTGCCCTTATCCAAACGATATCGGTAATGTTTACATGCGGGGCTTATTTTATGTGAAAGTAACCTCGGAATGGGCGTAACTCTCCAGACATTCTGAAATGGGTTGCTGGATCTGCAGTTAAGCTATCACTTTCTAGCTCCCGGATTAAATGTGCTTCCAATGGTGACTTGAATGATTGTTGTAAACAGATTTCTTCCATAATACCATTGCCGGCCGATGGGTGTCAGATTGGACACACACACACACACACACACACACACACACACACACACACACACACACACACACACACACACACACACACACACACACACACACACACACACACACACACACACACACACACACACACACACACACACACACACACACACACACACACACACACACACAAATCAGGAGGTTTAAGCCGTTGAAAGGCATGTTTCGGCGAAAATTTGTACTTGTCCCCTCCTAAACGGTTCCCCCGGGGCATCCGAATTGTCCCGGAATGGCCTATATGGTCATTGGTCCATTTCAAGACTAGAAGTAGACTATTCAAGAAGAATCATGAAGTTTGAGCCGTCGAAAAACATGTTCCGATGAAAATTTGTATCTGTCACCGCCTCACGGATCGTGGCGAAACATGCCCTCTTCCGGCACAGAATCCTTGTGGCCAATCGGGTCAAAAAGAGCAGTCTTGGGGGGTTTTTGTTTGGTTTTTGAAACGCGATCTGTGGGAAACAAATGCAAACTTATGTTAGCTTCAATGTGGTTTTAAAACGTCACAGAACATGATCAAATAGTTGTAATATTAGTCATTGCGAAGATAAATTAGCTTTTTGGCAACTATGATTTTTTCCAATCGCCATATCTATACATACATATAATAATATAAAAATATATAAAAATGGATTTCTGCCTGTCTGTCTGTCTGACCCTAATAGGTTTGGAGACTACTGAACCGATCGGCGTGAAAATTTGTAAGCAGGGATTTTTGGGGCCGGGGAAGGCTCTTAAGATAGTAAGAGACCCCTTCCTCCTCTGAAAGGGGGGGCTCACATACAAATGAAGCGCAAATTTCTGCATAACTCGATAACTAATCAAGCAAAAGAACCAAAGTTTAGCATGTGGACGTTTTTGGAGACAAGAAATGTTTCTATGGTAGTTTGAGACCCCTCCCCTCTCTAGAAAGGGAGGCTCCCATACAAATGAAACAGAAGTTTCTGCATATCTCAAGAACTAATCAAGCAAATGGAACCAAATTTATCATGTGGGGTTTTCTGGTGGCGAAAAATGTTTCTATGGTGGTTTGAGACACCTCCCCTCTCCTAGAAGGGGTGCTGTCATACAAATGAAACTGAAATTTCTTCATAACTCTAGATTTAATAACGCAAGTGGAACCAAATTTGGCTTGCGGGGATTTTAAAGGTAATAAATGTTTCTACGGTGGTTCGAGACCCCTCCTCTTTCTCTGGTAGGGGGGGGGGACACCCATACAAATGAAACACAAGTTTCTGCATAACTCGAGAACTAATCAAGTAAATGGAACCAAATTTGGCAGGTAGAGGTTTTTGAAGGCAAGAAATGTTTATAAGGTAACTAAAGCCCCCCGCCCTCTGTAAGAGGGGGGGTCCCATACTAATGAAACACAAATTTGTGTATAACTCGAGAATTAATCAAGCATATGGAACCAAATTTGGCAAGTGGAGGTTTTTGGAGGAGAGGAATGTTTCTATGGATGTTTGAGACTCATCGGCCTTCTGGAAGGGGGAGGGAGGGGAGTTTCCAAACAAATCCAACACAAATTTCTGCATAACTCGAGAACTAATCAAGTAAATGGAACCACATTTGGCAGGTGGAGGTTTTTCAAGGCAAGAAATGTTTCTAAGTTGACTCAAGCCCCTCCCTTCTCTGAAAGGAGGGCTCATATACAAATGAAACACAAATTTCTACCAAAAATGAGAATTATCCAGGTTAATTAAACACAAAACGTGTATTTTTCGGGTTAGAAGCATGTTTTGATAGAAGTTTGAACCCCTGCTTATTTAAGAAAAAAAAACTCATTTCGAAAAAAAAAACCATAAACGTGCCAGCTATATAAAATTTTCCTTCATTTATTTGCAAGCGTAGCAGCGCACGCACCTGGTTCAGCTAGTTTAAATATAAGAAACAATTGAAATTTGGAAAAAAATGCATCAAATTTTAAATGTAATGCAAATGAACTGCAGATCAGGGGGCGACCCCGGCGTAGTGGTTAACATCCATACCTCTAACGCCAAAGTCACGAGTTCGAATCTCACCCCCGGACAAGTTACGAAAATACCCAAAAGAGGTATTTGAGTGACTACGACGGGAGATGAACCAGCCCGAGGCTGAAAATCTCGATAATCCAGACAAAAAAAAAAAAAACTGCAGATCGGAAACCAGTTTCGGGATTTTTTTAGATAACCTTATTGAGTTACATCAATTTTCGGGAAATTCATGATTAATTTATCGCAAAATTTCCAAGGCGCATTAAATTCCGGCTCTTGTTGCCTTAAAAAAAAATCAATTTGCTTTGAATATTTTGCTATCAAACAAAATTTTCCGCAACACTAGAACTTTTTCCTTAGATATTATTTACTGCTAAATGAATCAGAAGAGCATAGAGTCGCACAAAGCAGAACAAACAAAAACCAACCACGATATCACAGTGAAGTTTGACAGCTGTGGCCCTTTCGCCGTATGCTGGTTTTCATGGCAACCAATAGGTTTTATGAAGGTTCTCAAGTGGTCATAACATCTTTCAATAGAACATTATCATATGGTCTTATAAAGGTTTTATTAACTTATTTTCACAACCGTCTATAGAGTGGGATATGTATGTGCAAATTTCAGCATTAAAGAAGAATAAAGGAGGTGTTGGTAGACAAAACAGTTTTGAATGTAGTTTTATCAACAAAGCCGGGAGGAAAGCTGTACGGCTGGAATAAAACTAAAATTGTTACTTAAATATTCTCATGCTTACCTTCAATGTTTAACCCTAACTACATCACCAACGCAGGACAAGCGAGCGACATACTGAACGGAACATTGTCTAAATAGATTGTAAGAAGGAAAACCGATGTGAATAGTGTGCAGCAACCGTCCGTCACCAAGCACAACCCAAGCACACACACACACAAACACACACACACACATACTAGAACGGAATAATGGCACAGTCGGGCAATTCTCGAGGGACCCATTCAAGCGCTGAAAAGTGCGCTGATGATGGCTCTCGATGTCGTAAATCCACCAGCTATTCGTCTGGAATACATATTTTTATTACACCACTTTGCTATGTCAAACTGGTTGGTTCTATGAAAATGGGTGAGAGCACCCGCAATCATAAGAAGCTTCTAGTTTAGTGGACGGCGAACGGTATTGGTGGTTGGGAAGAAGGAAGGTGCGGTGTAACTTGAGCAAGAGCTACCATCGATAGCAACCGGGGAATGACACCTTATCACGAAAATGTGCCAGCAATGCGCTAACGTGACTCGGAGAGACGATCCACGGAACATGCGGTTTTGTCACTTCTGCACAGGAAGGGTATCAGATGCCGAAACAGCACTGGCGCTTCTGCTGTGGCAAGGATCATAAAAATATAAAATGTCTTATTTGTGGTTGATTCTGAATCTTTGCCAAAGCACGTTCCGGTTTATGGCAATTGGGTGGCTGCTCGTCTTTTGCTTAAAATGGTGGAAATTGAACACCTACCACTAATCGAATCACCAAGAAACACTGGCACGTTTCCCAAGCTTGGAGCGTCAGGCCAGAAGTCAATTCAGCTTGAACTTTATTCAGAGCAAAACTTTCCCACAGTTCCGAAACCACCAAACTCCATAATCCACAGGTATCACATATCTCACCAGCTTAAAGCCACACAACAGTAGTACGAAGCAGCTTCCATCCGAGAGGACTGGCCATATTCCATCTTTTGAGCTGAGCTGAACTGAACCGAACGAGTAAAAACTCAGTAGGAGGCCTTTTTCAACATTTCACTTTTAACACAAACCATCCATGGTAGGTAAGACCACAAGAGCCAACTTTGCATACCTGCTGCTGTAGCAACGGCAGCATACCTCCGAGCTCATCTAGAATCATCCAGCATTTACAAAACGAGTTAGAAAAAGCCCACAAAAAAAATGAGCCTAGTCCGGAAAGGAAAATTTTATCATTTGTTTTCCACTATGCTTCCACGTCGTGCTGGAATGGAGCATACCAACGTACGAGGATCACATATGCTGGTGAATGGGTTGTGATTTTCTGAGAACAAGAGATGAGAGTGCTCTTATTTTTATTGCCAACCGGAAAACGTCTAGCGAAATTACCGGCAGTCATTTCAATGCCCCCCTGGAACGTTGGTGGCTGCAGACCACGACCAACCGGGAGGCAATGCAGTAGAACCGGAGCGACCACAAAAAGGCTTTTCTTTTAATACTACGCCGCAACGATTATATCCGACTCCGTTAAGTTACAGCGTAAGAATGAATCGGCCGAGAATCCTTGAGTGTCACCCTTCTCACAAATATCAAACGTGATCAAATCGTTTCTCCCCTCCCAAGTCAAAATGTTAAAGATTTAAGTGATTCACTGATGACACTATCAAGTGGATGATATGTTTTACAACGACCCCTCAATGAAATTACCCTTCATACTCACCCTCTCAACTGAAGAACGGGCATTCCCCTTGACTAGGCGAAATTCGTCACGTTCACGTTCAAATGCAGAATTTAATTAGAGAAACAACACTTTTCCGTCAGTGCGTCAGTTTGCCTTTCGCCATGAGATGAAGAAGATGGAAACTCCATCCCACACAGTCACACTATAATTCGCGAATGCTTGACTTGTCAGAACAAGGTGTAATGAGGAAAAAACTTGTTCCCGTCATTTTCCTCCGTGTACTTTGATCATGTAAATTTTATAAATGAGCTGTAAATTGCAAAAAGTTTTGGAATTGAATTTTGCACTTACTTCTCTTCAGATAGATAGTTTCTGGTGACGCTTAGCTCTGCTTCATTACCTCCAGCGATTGTCGTGTGCATTCAGGCAAGTAGTGATGAAATTTGATGCAATTTCGCTTGGGAAACTTTCGCTCCACAATCAACTTCTTCACGCTGAGGTTGGTGGCAGTCGACGAACTGTGGAAGTTCCAACCACGCAAGAGAAAAATGGACACCTAAACCACAGACGACACGACCGCAATTTGTTCAAACTCCAATGACAATTATGAACTCACCTGGAAAGAACCGACCACCACATTGAATGGGGGAAAACAGTACCCGAAGGGAACGTGAAATTAGTTGAATTAATTACCTCTAAATAAAATTTTCAAAAGCACCAACGACACCGACAGGGTTTCGTTTTTTTTTTTTTGCAGTGGTGGAAATCGGACCGGTGAAGAGGTAAAAGTTATCCTTAAAACACCGGGTTGGTGTTTATGTGTTATGCGACCGACTCAGGAGGAGAGCTGGACAAACTTTCCAGTTGAAAGTAATTAAATCTTTGTTCACTCTCCTCGGGGTGTTGCTGGCGAGTAGGCGTCCTCATGCTCGAAACGATACTTTTTGGCAGTCCGGTCTGGGTGCAAAATACGGCGAGGACGGGTAGAAAACAACCCACAGATATTAATGAAAAATTGGTGTTTGAGAAATGGACGCGTTCATAATTCAAGCGAAGAAGATTTCATGCCATTGGAAAACGTAATATTGCTAAGAAGTCTTATTAAACTCTATCTAAACACTTCTGTCTCAATACAACTGCGAGATATTTGAACTTCGGAAATTTCGGGTAAATTCAGATCTTTTTAGAAGCGACTACAAAGACATAAATTTACGTCTTTGCGCAAATTAACTTAAATCTAAAACTAAGCACATATGTTTACCATATTTGTTATCAATTCAAATTACACGCAAAATTTTACAGATCCTGATTAATTGAAGAGAAATTTTTAATTTACAGGAGAAACTCATATTGCACTGTACATTTAATTATTTGTTTTCATTCATACTCAGAAAGAAATCTATTTTCTCGTAAGTTTCAAATCATTCTTATCTGTATAGAAGTTCAGGTCAAAAAATATGGCTGGTTGCAGCAACACTCTCGGAAAACCCGAAACATTAAAGATTTCAGGAACCATTAAAAACTCGAAGCAAAAATTTTTTCGTCAAAATTGATGTTATTTTATGCTAAATATAAGTTCATTTTATGCTATGTTATGTTATGCTAAGTTAATTTTTTATATAAATGTTACCCTGTTCGATTTCAAGCAGGACAAGAGTTCTACTTGGCTACCGGAGAAGAAAAGGTTCACGATTTCAATTTATCGAAAAAAAAAAAAAGCGTTGAAAAGCTAAATGATTCTGACAATCAGCACTATACAGGGTGTCCGAATATTATCCGTACAACAAAATGGTGTTAAAACTATCTTTTATTGTTGGATTAAAAAATCAATATGTTTTATTTGTTATTGCAATAAGGTCTGTATCCACATTAATCCGGACACCTTCAAATCACTGTAACTTTTGAAATATTGCACGTAGGAATGAAAAATTTCTATGATGAAAAAGCCTATGATTGGGTACATTCATGTTTAGTATTCAAGATGGCGACGAAAGAAAAACAAGTGCGCGAGCGAATTTTGTACGGGCATACGACAAATCCTGACTTGTCAATACGGGACCTTGCACAAACATTGGATTTGTCTAAATCCTCTGTTCACGATGTGCTGAAATCATTTTCGGAACGTTTGACGGTGGAGACCGAAAGGTGAAAAGGATATTAACGAAAATCCCAAATCTCTCCATTCGAACGATGGCTCGTAAAATAGGGATGTCGCCTGGTTTTGTCCAAAAATCAAAACAACGTTTGGGACTTAAGTCGTATAAAGTAAAAACAGTTCCAAATCGCAACGACAAACAGAACTTGGTAGCAAAATCACGGGCTCGACGTTTGTACTGCGAATAGTTGACGAAGTTTTCATGCGTTGTTATGGACGATTAAACTTATGTCCTGGAGGATTTCAAGCAGCTTCCAGGGCTGGCTTTTTATTCTGCTATGGCCAGAAATGCTACAGCTGAGCATTTCAGAACGAAGAAGGCATCGAAATTTCCCAAAAAATACCTTGTGTGGCAGGCAATTTGCACGAGTGGCAAAAAGAGTAAATCTTTCGTCACTACAGGCACAATCAACAAGGAGATCTATCAGAAAGAGTGTCTGCAGAAGCGATTGCTACCCTTCATCAAAAGTCACAAAGAAAAACCTTTGTTCTGACCCTATTTGGCATCATGCCACTATGCTAAAACAGTGATGGAGTGGTACCAAGCAAATCAAGTGAACATTGTACCAAAAACCTCAAACCCGCCAAATTGCCCAGAGCTACGACCAATCGAGAGATATTGGGCTCTGATGAAGCGAAAGCTTTCTGGAAAGAAGCAAGGAATCAAAGACACCAAACACTTCTAGCAAATTTGGACAAAGACGGCTTCTACGATCTCTGAAGAGTCTGTACAAACCCTAATGGACGGAGTTAAGCGCAAAGTTCGAAAATTTTATGCAAATACCGAATAACTATGTTTTGTCTTGAGGAATTGTTAAAACACATCCCAAGAATCTGAAATAAACAACTACGACGGAAATATAATGCGAAATTTATGTTTTATTCATGTTTTGAGGTGTCCGGATTATTTCGGATACAGACCTTATGTTTGCAAATTACAAGTTTTATTTGTTCATTTCAAAATGGCCGCCTCGTGCGGAGAGGACACAATTTTAGATGTTCTAGTGATTTATGTGGTGTACTGCAGGATCTTGACTCAAAGATGGAGCATACCAAATAGTTAGTTCATCGGATTCAAATCCGGTAAGTTAGAGGGCCATTCATCTTTCGTTAAAAAGCATGGGAAAATGCGTTCGCAAAGACTAATAGTCTTTTTTGCTCTATGAGCCGGCGCCCAGTCTTGTTGAAAAATCCATTCATTTTTGCCGAGCTACTGCGTCAGTAAGTAGCTTCTGATATACCGCTTTATTCGCCTTCACCCCCTTGTCGATGAAGATCAAAGGGGTTTTACCGGAATGAGTTATTCCAGCCCAAACCATGGCAGAAGCGGGATGATGACTCCTTGAAATACTTCCACGATTTTTGGAAGCAGCAGGAAGCAACTCCCGATCATTATGGTGGTTGTGATGCTGCTCGATTGTGAAAACTTTTTCATCGGTGAACAGCACTGACCCATAGCGGCCCTCGGATAAGCGGATCAGGAGAACCTTAGCTTTTCTCAACTAGTTTGCTTTCATGGTGTCATTCAAGTAGTGATTCTTGCACAGTTTATAAGACTGAAGCTTCAAATCGTCGTAAACGATGGCTCCAACGGAAGATTTTGAAATTTTCAGTGATTTCGCCAACTTTCGTATGGAAATCGAAAAATTTCGCTTAATTCGTCGCCGGATAATCTCCCGTGCTCCAGTGCTGTAAATAGTCATTTTAACATAATGCGATTCATTTGCCGATAACATTTCCCAGAAGCTGATTTTCAAATTATCACGTTTGATGAATTTGTTGTGTTTGTTTATTTTCATATATTTGTCTCACAATGTATTGCTCGAAAACCTTAGATGTGAGAGCGCAATATTGGAATGTTCAAAATATACAAGTTAGGGCAATGCACTGTTAGACAGATTTGTAGATTTAGTCAAGAACAACAATTTTATCATGCATATTCATAAATTCAGTTTCTGAAACTATTTATCCGTAAATTTATCCAAATGAACGAAATGACTATTTACAGCACTGGTCCGAACGGTGCCCTTTTTTCCTCTCCATACGCGGTCATCTAGCGTTCAAGGCTGTTGGTATCGTTTTATTGCGTCACTCACTGTAGATTTTGCCATATTCAGGGTCTTTGCAATCACTGAAACAGTTTTTTTCTTATCGAAAAAGTTCAATTACACCTGCGCGCAACTCTATCGGCTTCATTTAAAGACAATGGGTTAAGATGTAGGTACACACTACCAAAATGTCACGTAAATTTCTGTCTCCTGAGACCGACACATGCAAGCGTCCTTTAGCACATAAGAATGAGTTGAAAGAGATGAGAAAATAAATTCAATCAAACACATCTTCTGTCGAATTGCGTATGTGTCAGTTTGCGAAGGCATCATTTTTCACGAAATCTTATTTTACGTTCCCCGACTTTTTACAAACATGAATTACGTCTCGTGTAAAATTCATAATTTCTAAGTGTGCATGCTTAGTTGAATTCACTTGGTTGTGTGGAGGCATGCCGACAAAATCTGTTCGGATAATTTGCAGACACCCTGTAGACTGAAATAATTGCAAAACGCTGGTTGCCATATTTAGAGATACACAACTGTTTCGTGCTGTTTCGGACAGACTTCACTTCCTGTTGAACTCGAACTAGTTTTTAATTCGAGATAAACAACAGATTTTTACTACCACATTAGCAACACCACCATGTACGGGTACGATAGAAGAGGCGCAGCAATTGGCTGGTCCGTAGATATTCATTTCGTGCATTGAACGAATGAGGTTTAATGGAAGCATTTTGCTGATGACAAGCAGTACGAATGTTACCTACAATGTATAAAATATGCGTCCAATGAACGAAAACTGTGTTTACAAAGCGAGCGTAAGCAAATATACGACAAAAAATATTTTCAGTGTACTGAACTGCGGTAAAATTTTGGTATCATTTCGATAACTGTAGCCGATAAAACAATGAATATAAAGTGTCGCAATAGTTATTGACTCACCCTTTGGACTATAGACGGATTAATATTAAGCCCACTGTGTGGCTTTCGAATTCCACAACCATTACAGATTGAATATGCATTTGGTATGTATGTATGGTAGCCACCATCCCTTCTAGCCCTTGGCTTGGATGCAGCTCCACTTAATAGCAAGATCAAATTGAGCCACCGATCTGAATTCAAAATATCGCTGTATGAAGGGCCAAAAACGGAGGGGTGGACCCGTAAGCAGAGACACTCACGCGAAATCCACGGGAAATTAAGAATCTCCTTCCAACGATAAGATCCAACAAATCGAATAACCCAATTCGCAATACTTATTAAGCTTTCTACAGGATGGCTTGTTAAGAAGGGCGCGTCACCCTCACTGAAACTGTTGGAGTAGAACTCACAGCATCATAATCGAATCGGTAGGATAAAGAAAATGATAATGTTCATTCCCTCCTAGACTCAGGCAGTCAATCAAACCATCGTCCAGTTTCAGCTTGAATGATACCCTGATGCACCCTCCCAACCCAGTATTTATTATATATATAATGTAAATAATATGACATAATATTCAATATATGTATTATGAAATAGTGCAATGAAATATACATGAATATTTAACTCAAATATGTCATAGATATGTCATGATGAAATAATTAAAATAGTGATAATAATATGCAATAAAAAGATAATAATATGCAGCTTGGTGCTTTTTTACAGCTCAATCAGTGGCAGATGAGTGTAATTCTGGAATGTGAAGGTCATATTGCAATTAAACAAAACATAAAACATTTAATTATACATAAAATTATAAAAAATATGTATGTATTTATGACATATGTATGTATAATCAGCAGAACGAAGAGCATTTATAAATTTTAAAATTAGTATCCAATAATGTAAATCAATAGAAAAATACCTTATGGTACAATGTAATAAAATATCTATATAACCTGGAATCACCTTCCTTGTAACCTAGAAGCAGATAAAATTTCATAATTATTATTATTATTTTTCCAATGAATATAATAATGAAATGAAATAAGAATTAGAAGCAGCTATATGATGAATGTATACTGAAATGTAATGGTAATATTATCGATGACATGAATGGTTGTAAATAATATAATATGAGGAAATAACTGAAACAATGCTAGACATATGAAAATTATATGCTGCTTGGTGCCTCATTACAGGTAGTTGAATGTAACTCCGGAATGGGAAACCTTTTTGGCCAAACCATGTCGTAATAAAATGAAGTACAAACATGCATTATGGCATGTTATGTACGTATATAACATATGGGTCATAATCAGCAGAATTGAAAAGCATTTATTAATTTTAATAATATCCAATGATCTAATTTAATAGAAAAGATCCTTGAGCTATAATGACAAAAAAATAGCTATACTATCTGGAACAAACTTCCTTGTACTCTTCAAGCAGATAGAATTTAATTAATATTATTATTATTTTTAATAATAATTTCAATATGTTTTTAATAATAAACCATGATGAAAATAATACGATGTTGCAATAAAATACTAAATAATGTATATAGGTATAATAATAAAATGCAGCCATTTGCCTCTTCGGCAGCGGTGTTATTTCCGGGAAATTTCCAATGTGATATAATGAAACATAGTTGATCTCCTGGCAGCCGTTTTGCTAGGAAAATGTAAGCAAACAATAAGGCGAAATAAATTCCCTATGAATATGATTATTACCTAAAAACGGAAGCTTAATAAATCTAAAATAAAAAGAAATAAAAATAAACACAAGAGGAAATTTGATTTATCCACTAACTTTTGTTTCCCACTGGGCCCATAAACGATTCTTTATGCCTGTCCAATAGAAGATGTACGATCAATGTTAGGTTTTGTATTTTTAATTGTCTTATGATAAAAGAAGGGAAAAAATTGCATTAAAAACCATCGTATCCTTTCATATACATAGCGTGAGTTAGGTTGGCTTAGACTCATAACGATGCATAAATGCGAAGCTGAAAATAGCATTAAAAATATTGTGAAGGTTTTGTGACACAGGTGGATCCTCCTTGGTGGACACAGACGCTCGGCACGCACCTCCTCAATCTAGCTGAAGTCAGAAGGACAACAGTGCCCAGGCTGCACTACCAGCTAAGTACGCAACCCTTAGCTGGCGGTCTTTGTCATCTTTTGACCCGTGGAAGCATGAGGTAGGAACTTGTGAGGACCAGGGCTATGTTGCGGGGACGCACGCTCCCTGCCCGTTGTCGACTCACCATTTTGCAGCCCTGTTTATTATGGGATGGAATATACACAAAAGAAATGAACAAAACGATAGGTATAAAACAAGGATGTCCATAAGAAGCGTACATATTTATTCTTATGATTCAAGATGTGTTAAGAGAAGTGAAAACTAAATATCCCAGATTAAATTTGTTAGAAGAACATAATGATAATCTACCGGTAATATTAGTATTCGCAGATGATATTTTAATTTTAGCACAAAAACTAAAAGAGGTAGAAATTACTGTAAGGATAATTAAGATAGAACTAGAGAAAATATGACTACAGATAAACAATAAAAAAAGCCAAGTTATGATAAGAGAACCAATGTCAGAAAGAAGCATTCTTAAATCAGTAATGACAGATGAAGAGGAGTATGATGTGGCAAACAATATAAAATACCTTGGAACATATCTATCAGATACATTAAACAGACCAGAAACAACCAGGAATAGCTGTAGTTTAGCAGTAAAGGGTAGCAAAATAATGATAGCATTTATGAACAGATATAAACCACCATGGAGCCTAACAAAATGAATGTATAAAACAGTCATTTCTCCTGCTATGACTTACGGCCTTAAAGCAGCAGCGTTAGAAAAAAGAAATAGAAGATGAATAACAGGATATGAAATGCAAATCCCAAAAGGAAACCAAAAGAAAGATTAACAGTATCAAGGTTATCAGATGGTAAGACTGCAGTTAAAAAAGTTAGAGTAATGAGAATAGGCTATTGGGGACACATACAGAGAAGACCCGATGGCCACCCATTAAAAATAGCAGAAAAAAATAGGTGTAACAATAAGAAAAGAGATAGACCTGCAAAAACATGGAACGATTCAATTAAGGAAGACAAAAACAATCTGCCAAACATAAAAGAAGAGGAATAGAGTAGAATTGTGAAAGATAAATTTAAAAAACAAGTGTAGGATATTTATACAATAATTGGTAGTGAAGAAAAATCAGAGTCAGAAGAAGAAGACTTAAAGGCGAAGTCTAAAAGATGAAAACTTAGCAAACAAGTTTATTGCAAAAAAAAGAATAATAATAAATAGAGCAGGGAAAAAAAATCTGGCCATTTCTCCATGTATCATAACATGAAGCAATGCCATTAGGCACATGAAAGATCATCACTATTCTATTACCGGAACTCAAATAGCACCAATTGAATAATTTATTTATGGTGTGACTACTCATATAGTTTTGTTTTAATCATTTGAGGTAATATTACGAAAACGAGAAGAAACAGAAGAGAACACCCAAATAAAACACTCCTAACATGGGGAGAAAATTTAACAAGCAAAGAGGGCTGTCTATAGCAAAGAGAACAACGCAATTCCATAAGAGTGAGTTTTACAGCGGACCAGCGAAATATGGTGAGACCTAACTAGTTATAACATTTATTTACAATATATACGCGCCAGGTTTGATTATTTTTGAACCTGGAAATGTGTTTACTTTACCGTTATCTACATGAAAACGGTCATGTTAACATGCGGGGCTTATTGTGTGTGAAAGTAGCCTCGGAATGGGCGTGACTCTTCAGACATTCTTAAATGGGTTACTGGATAGAACATTGCACTGGTTTTCTTTTTATTGTAAATATTTCCCCACTTCACACTACGCCAAAATCCCCCGCTATGGGGCTACTCAATATCGAACTTCAAAACTGCAGATAATCATCAATTCACTCGCGACAAAGTTGAAAACCTCTCTTCCTTAAAAATGTATGTTTGCTGGGTGGCACATACTAGCACTAACAAACAAAACTAAGCTGATAAAACTCTTCCTCCGAGCGCGGGGGCGGAGTGCTAAAAAACCCAAAACAGGGAAACACTATCGACCATTACACATTTTCCTTGCACAAAAGCACACGGATATTTTAAGATTTCACTTTTTGCTTAAGTTGGATAACGTAATATTGTTTAATCTTTTTAATTTTCACTCTGAACAACATTGCCAATTCTCGAAACGACAACTTTTTCGGAAAACTGTTTTTGCAGAATTAATCTGCAAGTTGATAAGCTGATCCGTTCGAAATATCTAACTTTTTTTTCGAATTTTCAGGTGTGTAAGGTACACAATGTTTTTACACACTGAGCAAAAATTCACAATTTTTCGTTAAGTTTTGACCCTAAACCATTGATAAACAGGTATCCACTTCCTTTTTTTAATGAACAGTCCTTACTGAACCCCACGAGTTTCTCAGGAAACGAAATTGTTAGTGGGAGTTTTTTTTTGTAGGTTTCATTTTGGTAGATGAAACAATAGTTAGTGAAAATGTTTATCCTCGTATTAATATTACTTTCGATTTATAATATTTTACGGAGATGCACAATAGAGGTATGTAAACATGAGTATCGATTTAAACCAACCCACAAAGTTTGCTGGCGGTTTTTCTTTGAGAAAACAAGGTAAATTTAAAGTTGCGCATGAGTGCTAATTAGGACCCATTTAAACCATCAGGAAGGATGCTCTTCACAAAGTGTGATGCCGATGTTTGTTTAAGACAACAAGATGATTTCATAGTTGCGCAGTAGTTCCTCAATAGGGAAAACAAGCTAAATTGTAAATAACGCTTCATAGCCGACTTTAACTGATTCAAGTCAACAGTAATATTGCTATTGGGGGCACTCACAAATAGTGATTGTGGGTTTTCATTGAAAAAACAACTTTCAATTTGTGCATCTACATTTTACAAACTACTGGGACCTATTTCTGAATCAAGCAAGTTGAACATCATAAAGCACCATATATCCACCTAAATTTACAATTAAAGGATTTGGTGACATTAGAGCCTCTAGAAGTATTTCGTTCCTTCTGGCAACTTTATACTTCTATTGATTTCCAAGCTCATCTATTTTGTACCAACCGGGTGAGATGTGGTTCTATACCCAATGATTTCATTATCTCCAATCCCCTCAACCAATCACAACGTTTTATGATATAGCGGGTGCCGTATTATAATTTGAGAGAACTCATTCGGACCGGAAGATTCGATGTGCTACTTCCCCCTGAATACTCAGAAAACAGCTGGAAATGAGCATCAGTTCAAAACCAAATTTGCGGTTTGCATCAAATAAGGTGGACCCTACAGCGGTTTAAAATGTGATGTAAGTGTCAAGCGTTATTCCCGACAGCTCGAATCAAATGATTTGATTGTGTTTGTCATTTAACATAAAGAAGAAATTAAATTTGATCAGTTTTGTACATGTATATGTATGCTGTTATGTTTAGTACATAAGGCGTACCTAAATATGGTTGACCAATTTTTTACCGCTGCACCCTTTAATATAAGCTCATTCGATTGTTCTGGATCCAATGAAGTAAATTACAAAAAATGTAATTTGAAAATGCTATGACTCATAAAAAACATACATTCCAAAAGCACAGTTCATTGCACACCATCCCAAATCACATCTTGACTACATTCAAGTACATCGACGCATCCACTCAACGGTACCGTATGGATGAAGTAAGCATCGAGTGAAAACTCTCCTTACTTCTTTTTTTTTCCAAAACATGTTCCTCACTGTTTAAAATGAAAAATGCAAAATCACGGCCTCCTGAGGGATATGCTGATTTCAGTAAACAAGTGTAAAAGTCCCTCCAGCCATTGGCAAATTTTCCTACACAGCAGCCTGGATTCAAGGGCTCGGAAAAATCGCTCGTAATCGAGCTTCAAAGGGGAGTCGCTTCCATCCAAAGTCCTACCTGGGTTTAATCCCGAAGTTCAAACACCATCATGGTGTTTGGCATGGCAAGTGGTAAATATGCTGCGGTACTTGAGCCCCGACTCCGAGTGGTGCGATTATGGGTTGTACAAAAGCGTCGAACGTGTGTGTAATGATGCTGATTGTTATTCCAAGCGGGAGACGGTCGGTGACAACATGGGCTGGGAGGATGCTGCCTGACTGCCTGAATGTGAAGAATAATGAGGCTCCGAGCGACGACGATGTTCGTGTAGGTTACCTATAGATGTGACACTCTTGATAGTGAGCGTAATAATACGCAAATGGGAGGGAAGTAATTGATCTTGAGCTGCTCGGTCTGCTCGGTGCGGTCGGTGTGCTTCTTGGCCTTTGGGTATTAAATGAAATGATCCAGAAATTATTGAAGTTGCAATGCAAATGTGGGAAGATGCAGACTCCAATCGGTTGTGTTGAACTACGCCATAACAAGTGTGCTATTGTGCCTCCGATGCAGACAAGCAGTTACTATTTAAACGCTTGAGGGAGATTAGGCGAGAGGATAATTAAGCTCTTCTGCTACTTTGTTCAATTGGCAAGATTCGCAATTAATGTTATAATAATGCTTTTGTATAGCGTCTTGTTAATTTGATATCGTGCTTTGGACTGAAGCAATTAAAAAATATTTCAGTTTCAAGTTTGATGAAACCTTAAAAAAAACCTCATTAGAACACCTCTGCTTGACATTTTAATCTACACCCGGTTCCGATGGGGGACCCAGCAAACGATGATAACATCCTCAATTATGTGCAACTTCCCATCTCGTCACCATTTTTTCACACCTAAGCAAAAAATAAAAACTGACAACTCCAGTATCAGCACGTGCACCACCTCGAAGTACGGTCCTGCCTTTTACGACCGAAATATAAACCCGACTCCAAGCGCGCGCGACAAGTGAACATCGAATTCATTACCGAGATCCTCCGACGCGCTCGTTCCAAATTGGACACGCTATTTGGGCATGACAGAATAATTTATGTCATCCGGACACACGTGGTTTTCCATTTACCCGGGTTCTGTGTCCATCACCGTCGACGTTGTCGTCATTACTTCCGAAAGCATCCGGGAACGAAACGGAGTTAAATGAGATGAAAAATTCGCGTTGCTAGAATTTAATTTCTTGATCAATTTCAATTTGGTCCTCTCCCTCACGGAATAGCTCCGAAATGGCCCCGACGAGGTTAGATTATCCAGGAGAAATTTCCATCGACGGAAGTTTACGTTTATGCTCGTCGTCGTCGGTAAGAGGGAAATGTAAAGCAATTAATTGGGCTGGATTTTGAAATCGGGGCAAGGGAGATTGCTTTACGTCTGCGTGTTTCGAAGGGTTGCTTGGATGATGAAAAAAGAACCTCACATATCCACTTGGTGCGTCATGGTCGTGGACTGGGAAAGGGCAGCAAATTCGACAGCAGTTTGGGTAGAATTTAAATTAAAGGATTTCCAGATGACGGTGCTGCTTTTGGATCGGAATAATCACATTTCTGCTTTGGAGAAGGCTTGAACAATGCAGATATAAGAATGATCTTCTGGAAAGGGGGAAGAAAACTATAGGTTTTACTGGGACGTATTAGAGAGGAAATGTGTCGTATGGTGTTTTTTTTTTTTTCAAGATGAATCGTTGCTTTTATAGAATTCAGACGCATGAAAATTGTTTACGTGAAAAGATTTTCAGAGAAGAAAATTCTTGAAACCTTTACTTCCGCACTTTTCGTAATTTATTTTATTTATTTGGGAAGCTCATTCACCGTGGATTTAAGGGTCCAATATCTTATATATCGTCATCTGGAGGAAGAAAAGATGAAGTTGATCAAATAGGCAGCTAGCCAAAAGTGCCTCAATTCTCAAAAAATTATAAGATGAAAACGTGTCGCTCAAATTTTATATTGAATTCTATCACCTTCAAACAATTGAATTCAACTATGATATAAAACTATGAAATTATAGTGAACCATGTCACAAGGTATGCGCTCACTATTCCAACATCTGGATATGCTCTGATTATTATAAACTTTACTTTAATAATGTATGATGTATGATGATGTATGATATGTACTACCACCCATTGTAGCACGGAAACTAAGTCCGACAGCAATGGGCTCTCCTCTCTGTTAGACTTGATCAAGCTTTCATAACCACTGATCATTCTAATCATGCCGTTGTATGAAGGGCCAGAAAGGGGTTGGGTGGATCGATATGCAACATCACTTATACGTATCCACAGTTAGAATCTCCTTCCAACAAAAAGATTGAACAATAGGTCAAAAGAGCAAGCTATCTAACAAGAGGATGCCCCAATGGGCGGGGAGAAGAGCCCGCCCTCTATTCACAAACTGTTAGCAATGGGGAGTTGGCATTCCCACTCTCCCCATCCAGAGTGCTTCAATCGGGTGCTCTGATGGTCCCTCCCATTCCCATGAAATATTTATAGAATGGTGTATATATTTATGCAAATGAAAAATACTACAAGCATTCGTATCTAAAATATATAATTTTCATTCGGTTGATCCTGAAATGCAAGAAATGTTGTAAAGTGCTAAAGTGTAGAAATCTGTGTTTCGCGCTTAAGCAAGTTTTCGTTCGTTTTCAGCGATAGCAGCATTTCACCACAATCTTAATTTGAAGTATCCTGAAAAAGTTTGTATATTAGATTATAATAGCTTTATTGAAATTTTACAAAACTTAACAATTTATACATTTTAACTCACTGTTGCCATGGTCACTATTTGCTACTTGATGCTGGCAAGGGAAGATTTAACTGGAAGGGAGTGAAATATAAATGGGCAAAAAAAAAAATAAGTAATCTTTAAATCATCTATGAAGTAAAATCAATAAAACAATATTACCAAATATATTGATATTGTGAGTTATGATGGAGTAATGACAAAGATTGAAATGTAAAATCAAACACTAGCCAAATTGCACACAGCGCTGCATGAATCAGATCAGCTCAGAATTGGTAAAAAGTCCATTTGCAAACCGGAAGTGAAAAATATATTCAGCAATAAGTGCAAAAGCCTACCACAGATTCCGTAATTTTCAAAAACCTACCACAGACGTAATTTTCTGCGTTATATACTGGACATATATGGAATGCTAGATGTCATAAATTGAAGGTATATTTCGTGTTTAAGTCAGATACCGTTAAAGCAGGTTTGTTGTATGAAAATGTGAAGGTCATGATATGATGGAAATAATACGATGTTGTAAAGAAATACTACATAATGTACATATAATAATTAAATGCCGCTATTTGCCTCTTCCGCTGCGATGTTAGATGATTGAAACTCTAAAATAGCGAAAATTCCAACGTGATATAATGAAATAAAGTTGGTAACCTGGCAGCCTAGCAAAATAGCAAAGAATATGAGTATGAGTACTGCCCAAAAACGGAAACTCACTAAATCCAAAACAAAAAAAAGTAAAAATAAATGACAGGAAAATGTAGGATCATAAACAATTATATTTGTAATGTCTGCATGTCTGCTGATCCTGCTACAATTGTAGACGGACTTGCATTATCATAGCCACGAGGGAAGAAAACAATTCAAAACCATTACACAATACTTGGGAATTCTATGGATGATCTGAAATTATATACCGTAAAAAGAATACTTCCATTTTTCGTGGTAGGGTTAGATTTCAGCATGCTACTTTACCGGGGTAACGCTGCCTACATCGCCTTGGAGCGGCTGCCACCTAATGTATAGTTGACGCGATACAGCGTTTCTTACTCAACCGCTGGATGCCAGGACAGACGCTGTTTGAGCCGCACCTCCTTGGTGGAGAGAACTTTACTTTGATAATGCTAGGAAAACTTCTCTCCAATTATATTCTCCATTTTTGCTTCAACCAAGCCTACATCATACTGAATTGATCAACCATCTGCTGAACGTTTTATCGCAGTGTGCGTAAATATATTTTCGAAACAATTTTCAAGTGTCCATACTACAATAATGCCTCAAAAGCATCTAAAAACCCAAGTAACACAGAAAGTCCTGTCGGACGCAGTGGCATCTGTCGAAAGTGGTGAAATTTCTACCGCCAGGCTACGCGTCAATACAGTGTTCCGTATGGCACTGTTTATAATCGAATTCATGGATTGGGCACAGGAAAATACGGCGAAGAGACCATTCTGAAGGACTACGAGTAACGTGAACTATGCGGGGTGATACAGATAGCAGGAGAATGGGGATTTCCTCTCACCATGTCGGATAAACAATTCTTCGTACAAAGTTATTTGGACACACACAAACGTGTGGCAAGATTCCAGAAAAATCTGCCAGGATACGACTGGATTTGTTCATTCGTTTCACGTAACAAATCAACACTGTCTGCACGACTGTCTTAGAACATTAAAAGAAGGCGTGCAAGAGTAAATCCAGAAATAATTGACGAATATTTTGATAAACTAGCCATAACCCCTTGAAGTGTTTCTCCAGAAAACATTGTGAATTAAGACGAAACTAACTTTACCGTTGATCCGGAGTCAAAGACAGTGGTTGTGAGAAAAGGACAGAGACATGTCGAAAACGTTCTTGACCATTCCAAAAGTTCATTTTCAGTCAAGGCCGCGGGAGCGGCTAATGGAGCTGTATTGCCACCATACATCGTTTACGCTACTTTTAATCTGTACCCGACCTCGGCTGAAGGAGGCCCGAAAGGTGCTCGTTATAATCGAACTAAATCTGGAAAGGTTGCCATTTACCTATAACAAAAAGAAAACACTCATATGTTTGCTTATTTTTCAGGATGGTTCGATACGATGGTATTTGAGGATTGGTTCCACTCAATAGCTTTGCCATGGTTCAAGAGCTTGAAAAATCCTCTCGGAATATATAAAGACGAAAATTTCTCCTGAATGGCAAACCCTTAAATTTTTGAGTTACCTGGAGTTTCTGGAGTTCATAGTGACAATTGGAGCTAAACAAACATACCTGAAACGAAATTAAATAAATGAAATTAGTTATGTTACTATTTTTTACAAAAAGTTAAATTAGCTTAAAAATGTAGAGCAGATAAAATTTCAAGTTTTGGGTGTTTTTTTTTTTTTGGCAGGAGTTCCAGAGTGTTCAATGTCCAGACCCACCCCCTTTCTTGTATTTGTTTACGTTGCCTCTTTCTATCCCCACTAGATTAAGATTATAAAGCAGTATACTGCCTTTTTAATGATCAAATCAAATAACCCAGTTAATTCTGATTTTAAAATAACCCTACACTAAGGCAAGAACATGCATAATTTTTATAAGATCTTGCTTGATTTATTTTCTCATCTCTTTCAACTGATTCTTATGTGCTAAAGGACGCTTGCATGTGTCGGTCTCAGGGGACAGAAAGTTACATGACATTTTGGTTGTGTGTAGAACTGTCAAATGTGCTGCAGTGATCCCAGTTTTACAGCGGTAGTCTAATTGACATGGCCAAAAAATGTGATGTATGATTTATTTTGTCCAAGCTTGAAAGTCAACCGCTCAAGATATTTACTTCTAATGCACAAACTACGACATTTTTATCATATTCATCATAATAACTAGATGCATTATGATAAATACTAGAACTATTCCGAATAAAACAATGCGTTTATTTTAAAAGCGATTCTCTTCGCTTCACCCGAAAACCATGTATGGTGTCAGTGTATATTTTATTTTGTCCAGTACTGTATGTTAGGATCAGCTGTTGGTTCTCTATATAATTTCAGCTGATCTGAGCTGATTCAACGCGGGGTTATAAATCAGCCACGATGGCAACCAATTTTTTATCCTAACGAGCATCGCACTGAGGCACCGTGTGCCAAAACTATGGAACATTCCGCTAAAATTTCATAATCATTTATCTGTTTTAAGTAATTTAGAAGGAGTTTACCCGTTACCCAACAAACACAGGTAGGATCACCGTCAACAACTGTTCGCAAAACCTCCTTTTTCCGACACACCGCACTGTACCCAAACAAACGACATGCGAGCCTCCGGCGGCGTGCGCACGCGTTTTCTATTAAATTAATAAATTTCTACTTGACAAATTTCTAGAATTCCAGACACCGGCAGGAATCGCATTCGCTCCAACGAACGGCGACGCGACAACCGGCACACTTCCATAGGGAACTCGTTTTTTTAGTGACACTGGCTGTGTGCCGTCGACGTGCTTCCCCCATCCATGTTTGTTATTCACCACGGAATATAACAGTGGTTCTGGTTGCTGGCAGTGTTCGCATTGGCACTGATTACATTAAATTTCAAATAAATTATTTTGATACCAGCCGTCGTCGTCGTTCTTGTCGACGGCGAAAACGCAGCCTGTCGTCAGTATGAAACGACTTAGTAGTTGCGGAGCAACGCACCCATTGGTGGGAGGAGTTGAAATAAATGCGAAACCATTACCTGCCACTTGATACCGGAGCAGAGAAGTCATTTAGGGTAGCAAAGGAAGGAAAGCTGGAAGATTCACGCGTTGGGAGCCAGCATCTTCAGACGGTGTCAGTTGATTCTTCGCCAACCGGGAAATGCTTCCAGAATCCAGTTGGTGTGTGTGTGTGCCCAGCACTATGTCAATGTCACCAACAGTGGAAAGAATTCTTCTGGGGCGAACAGGTGCAAATGAGGAGATAACACAGTTTTCAATTCGAAAGAATTTACAGACAAGAGAGCTATTCGATTTCAACTTTGAATGGAATTTGTGGTTGTTTTAAGGGTTTCAGCTAAGTTTTTCAATTTCAAGTCGTAATGTAGCCAATGTGTATTCCAAACTGCATTACTTTTCATCTTAAAATGAGAAGTATTTAAAGTGGCAAAAGGGAAGATAAAATTTAAATTTGCTTCAAAATATAAATCACAAATCTACACTGCAGTCATCGAATGCTACCCATCAGCTTTGTTTGTTTCTCCTCCAGACGATCGTTAAAAAAATGTAATTATCTACATTTTCATTAACCAGCCCTCCGGTCGTTCTTGACCCCAATTCAGCACCCTCCAGATCCTTGCCAGCAAAGCAAAATAATGAATAAAAGAAGAAAAAACATGCATCCAATTAGCCTCCCTCGTTCAGATACGATCACAATTGCATTATCCCGCAGCCATCCTCCATCCTTCATTCTCGATAGCACGCTGCCCACTTCACAATTCACTCCTCCGCCAGTCAAATCCAACGAGAAAAATAATCATCCTCGGGCTATCATCTGTTACACATCTCCTTCGCTTCGACAAGCATTAACCTTCGATGGGTACTGAGAACCGCCTCGCTTGCTTCGTCGCACCTGCAGCATCCTTTTCCACAACAGGACGGGAGAATGCATCCCTTCGAAAAACTTTCCCACCCACCCGCTCGATGGGATCCGAACTGGGAGGGGGAGATAACCGATCAATTTTCATCTCCGTCTTGGGCGCATCGAAGGGCTTGAGTTGTTTACCTAAGAGACTTTACATTTTCTGTTGTGAAAAGTAAACTTTCATAATCCTTCAATAACTATCCTTCCTCCGCCGTCGGAGCGTCTACCGTAATGCAGGACGGAAAAAGGTCGAGTTGGATTGCATGGCAACGGGAGTCTGCTTATTCGAGAGTGTTAACGGTAAGTGGCAAGGTGTTAAAAGCCGAGCCCGGAGTTACAGCATAGTCCTTTTTTTTGCCGGTTTTATGTCTGGATAGCACTAGATCCCACTCATCTGGAACACTTTCTGTGCTCGAGGGAAGATGCTTTTTAATTACAATTTCCTTAATTAAATAATAAAGTTTGATGTCTAGAACGGGGAGCATGTGGATATTGCCCTTCGGAGGTTGAGAAACGTAAAAATAAAGGATGTTCGGTTTGGAAATATTTGAGACAGAATTTGAACAGTTGCTAGGATATCTGAACTTGTGTTAAAACTGTTATATTGGAGGTCGAAGTGTGCTTTGCTCGACGGTGGAAGCAAATATTTTTTCTACCGTCAATTGTTTTTTTAATTTCTTCCTGATTTTTCGTATTATACGTATTGTTTGCTATTTTATGAGTGATTGTGATTGTGTATCGATCAGAGTTCCATCGTGTTAACCCGCCGAGGTGTTCAAAAGTCCAAAATCAAACCCGCTCTTAACAGGCGTCCGAAGCAGCGGAAGCAAATTGACGGCAAAACAAATTAAAAAAGAAGGGCAATGTAAAAATGTCCTGCCAATATCAAATAGCATGGCCGCATCGAACAGCGATTGGGTCAGAGTCGAACGTGGTTCAGTTGAAAGATATCTGCCATGTCGGCAATGGAACTGGTTCATGGCCAGGCGGAACTGGGTTTACGAAGGGAAGTTTGCGGAACATCGGTGTTTGTGGGATACCGGGTATCCGGAGTGTCCGCAGAGATTTTCCCGAGTCCTAGAGCGATGCCGAAAGTTGAGTATGGTAGACAGCTGCAAGCCGGTTGAGCCAAGAATGGCTACGGAGGAGGACATGGAGCAGGTGGAGATTCTGAAGAAAAGAAAAGGTAGCGACGATGTTGATGGGTTGAAGGAGATAAGTTCCATATACGATGTTATTTCCGTTCACTCGGTGAGTACGTGCGCATATCTCGTCTAGGAGAGAGTGTAATCTTTTGACGTAGACTACGTTTTACGGCAAGGGTAGGGTGTCAATTGAAAATCTAAAAAAAAGCGACCGTCACGACATATCGTTACAAATTAAACGCTAATAACTTAATAAATGCATAATTGATTTTCAAGATGTTTACATCAATCGGTTGGAAATCAATTCAACTATCAAACATTATCCGTTAACAATTTTAAGCTTTTGAAAATAACCAAAACATAAGGTGATGTCTTATAATGCCTTTTTTTCAGAAAAAATTTACTAAAACCCTACTTTACTATCACAGATTTCAAATTTAAGCAAGAGAGGGCTCATATGCAGCACTGAACGATATAAAACGGGTAGATTCCACGACCAGCACTCGGTGTGGCCGTTTTCTCGCGCATTGTCTTTCGCATTCTCGTTCAACCCAAGCGCAAGCATGGGAAAGCCGGGCCCAAGCGGTGGGCAAAGGAAAAACGGTGGCAAGCGGATGGCCGAAAACAAAGCCGATGACGGTTCTGTTAAGAGGATGCTATCCAGCAACCCGTTTTCGCTACTACATGATGACGGCGGTGAAAAAAATGACAAAATGGAGAAGCTTCCTCCTTTCTACGTGAAAGGCCAGCCACAGGAGCTACTGAACAAACTCAACCAACTAGTTTGCAAGGGCCTGCGGGCTGAATTCCGTCTCTGCGCTGACGGGGTTAAAATCAGCGTTCCCTCGGCGGAACATTTCAAGTCAGTGGAGGAGACGCTGCAAATCTGGAAGTTGGAATATTTCACACACGATGTTCCATCCATGAAGCCCTTCAAGGTCGTACTACGAGGTCTCCATGAGCTTGATGTCTCCGAGGTGGAAGCGGAACTAAAACACAACAAACTTCAACCATTGAAGGTTTCCAAAATGAGCCGTCACAACGTGGCCTTCAAGTGTCGCGACCAGTTGGATCAAGTACAGCTGGTCAAAGGTTCCACAAACATGATGGAGCTTCACTCCGTCAGAACCCTCTTCAATGTCGTCGTGTAATGGGAGCGGTACAAACCGGTTCACCAAGACGTCACGCAGTGTGCCACCTGCCTGAACTTCGGACATGGCGCTCGGAATTGCCATATGAAACCCCGCTATATTAAATGCGGGGAACAACATGTCACTGCTCAGTGCATCGTGGACATGAAGGACAAGGAACCCACCTGCCAGAACTGCGGAAATGACCACACGTCGATCAGTCGATCGTGTCCCAAGCGAGCCAAATTTATAGAACTCCGGAAGAAGGCAAGCCAGCCGAGACAGAAGAAGAAGCAACAACCCGATATCGACTTGGATAATGGATTCCCACCGCTTCCTCGAGCGAGAGGGAGTGTACCAAACTTTGCACCACTTTCACTACCCGGTGGGCAAAACAGTCAAAATCCCACACAAGCTGGATTTCACAACTCCGCCCCCAGGCTTCTGGAGAAGCCAGCCTGGTTCCGTGCCACCGGTCTCGCCAACCGATGGTTTGTCGCAGGTAATCAATAACCTGACAACTCGCGTCAGTGAAATGCAAAAAATGATGGTGCAAATGATGCACTTCATGATGAGTTTCAACATTCAACTTCAACGTTCTTAATTGGAATGCCCACTCGGTGGGTAGTAAAAAGCTGGAACTCTTAGATTTCCTGCAACACCATCAAAACGACGTTGCGTTTCTAACTGAGACGCGCCTCAAACCGGAGTATAACTTCAGCTTGCCCGATCACGGAATTATTAGGCTTGACCGAGCTCGAGCGCAAAAAGGCGGTGGAGTTGCCATTGTCGTTAGGAGAGGACTACAGTACAGAATGCTACCTGACTTTCGTCTATCGTTCGTGGAGGCTGTTGGGGTTGAGCTGGCGTCACCCGATGGTCACACTTTTTATCACTTTTATCGTTATCTACTGTCCAGTGCAGTGCAAGGAGTCGGACGGCACCACCGTGCGTCTCAAGAACGACATTCAAAAACGGACTTGTCGGAAGGGAAAGTTTATCCTCGCCGGCGACCTCAACGCCCGCCACTCAGTGTGGGGCAACTTAAGGAACAACAAGAACGGAACAGTGCTAGCCGAGGATCTACAGGCGGGACACTGCGTAGTCATCCATCCGGACTCGCCTACCTTCTACTCAAGTGCTGGTGTAGGATCCACCCTCGACATCGCTCTAACAAACATGGCGGACGGTTGCTCTACACCCCGTGCCTTAACCGAACTATCTTCGGACCACCTACCAGTGGTATTTGAATTGAACCAAACCATCAACCAACGTCAGCAGCATCGACGGCGTAACTACCACCGAGGAAACTAGCCTCAGCTCCAGCGGCTCGTTGAGGACCGAGTGAGCGAAAATCCAACACTATCGACGACGGGGGAAACCGACGACGTACTGCAAGCGCTCTCCGACCATATCGGCGAGGCAGAGCAACGGTTCATCCCGACAACTCCGATGACATGTAAGTTTACCAACCTCGATGACGAAACCAGGCGAATAATATCCCTTAGAAACTGTATTAGTCGGCAGTTCCAAAGAACGCAGAATATAGCTAGGAAAATACTCTTCAAAAAACTAAACAAAATCATTGCCATTAGGGTGGAAAAACTTAGAAACAAACAATTTGCAAAAGACCTTTCAAGTTTACCTATTTACTCTAAGCCTTTCTGGCGTTTAACGAAAGTACTTAAAATTAAGCCTAAGCCCATCCCACCCTTAAGGGTATCAAATGATGTTTTTATAACAGCCATCGAAAAGTCCAATTCTATTTCTCAACATTTTATGGCGTCTCATAATTTGGGTCGAGAATTTGTCAGTCCGATGGAAGCATCGGTATTTGAGAGTGTCTTCCAGCTGGCTAATACGCCTAGCGAGCTACCAGATGACCAAAAAATCACGATGGGCGAGCTGGTGAATACCATCAAGGCCACCAAGAACATGAAGGCACCGGGATTTGACGGCCTCTTCAACATCGTCCTGAAGAATTTGGGACCGAAAGTGCACACTCTCTTGGTGAACGTTTTCAATCGTTGCCTGGAGCTTGGATATTTCCCAACTGCCTGGAAGCGGTCCAAGGTTGTACCGATACTCAAACCGGGGAAGGACCCAACTAACCCGTCAAGCTATCGTCCGATCAGTTTGCTCTCTTCGCTCAGCAAGCTGTTTGAGAAGCTAATTTACACCAGAATCCTCGATCACACTGAGGCGAACGACATTCTTATCAAGGAACAATTTGGATTCCGGCGAGGACACTCGACGGTGGACCAACTCAAACGGGTCACAAACTTGGTTAACCAGGCCAAGTTGGTATCGAAGACAACAGTCATGGCGCTCTTGGACATCGAGAAGGCGTTTGATAACGTCTGGCACGACGGCTTAGTGCACAAGCTTCTCCAATTCCGTTTTCCCAACTACCTGGTGAAGATGATCTCAGACTACCTAGACGGTAGAACGTCCCAAGTATGCGTAAGCAACGCACTTTCCGATCCGTATGCGGCACCCGCCGGTGTCCCCCAAGGTAGCATTCTGGGACCCATTATGTACAATCTGTACACATCTGACATCCCCATTCTTCCACAAGATGGAACACTATCGCTATTTGCTGACGATTCTGCGATCAGCTACAAAGGACGAGCTATACGAACCCTCGTATCAAAGCTCCAGACCGGACTGGATGCCTACATGAAATATCTCACCGACTGGAAGATATGTGTGAACGCGACCAAAACGCAAACAATTGTGTTTCCACACCGCAACACCGACCGGTTTAAACCCGCATCGAAGATCAAGATCCTGAACGCAGAAATTGAGTGGTCCTCTGAGATTCGCTACCTTGGCTTGATTCTCGACAGCAAGCTTCTCTATCGCTCACATGTGAATGACCGAGTTACCAAGGGCACCATGATGCTCAAACGATTATATCCGATCATTAACCGTCGGTCGAAAGCATCCACCGTTAACAAGCTGGCTGTGTACAGGCAGATTGTTGCGCCTATGCTGGAGTATAGGTCTCCAGTATGGAAGGAATGCGCTCAAACACATCGGAAGAAGCTCCAGGTTCTGCAGAACAAGTTCCTGAAGATGATTCTCAATCTGCCACCGCGCACAAGGACATCCGAGGTCCATCGGTTGGCAAATCTTGACCTAATAAATAACAGACTGGATTCTCTTTGCAGTCAACATCAAGGTAGGACTCTTATCTCTGAGTCTGAACAAATAAGGAACCTTTACCCATAATTTTGTATATAGTAGGATAAGTTAGGCTTAAGGTAGTTAGATAGAAAGAAAATTTAAATAGAACAAACTGTTCACACTGTAAAATGTCAAAAACTAAATAGGAAAACAAGCTAATGGCTTATCAAATATTAAACCAAAGACTGAATAACGTTAAGAGGATCACTTGCAATGTAAAAATATTGGATCACAACCTGAAAATTCAAATAAAATGGAATTTAATGTAATGTAAATATATATATATATATATATATATATATATATATATATATATATATATATATATATATATATAATATATATATATATATATATATATATATATATATATATATATATATATATATATATATATATATATATATATATATATATATATATATATATATATATATATATATATATATATATATATAAAACGGGTACACCTTCGCAATTTTACTCACTAGTGTCGAAGTACTGGTGCTGGGCAGATCATGCAACCATTAAGGATCACCAGCTGGCGATGGAGGCAACCCCGATGGCATGAATGGTGTGCTAGGCAGTCGGTTGCCCAAGCCGGTGATGATTTGTAGCCAGCCGGTGGGCGCCATCACGAGGAGCAAAATAACGTGCTTGAGTGTGTGTGATATGCTTGGAAGCCATCTTTATCTGAAGCGCAACGAGCACGGCAGAAATGTGCACAATTAACAAATGGCTTCCGTCATGAAAAATTGAATTGTCAATTGAAAATCAAAAAATTATCGATCGTCACGAAATATCGTTACAAATTAAACGCTTATAATTTAGTTAATGCACGATAGATTTTCAAAATGTTTACATCAATCGGATGCAAGTGATCCACTTAACGTTATTCAGTCTTTGGTTTAATATTTGATAAGCCATTAGCTTGTTTTCCTATTTAGTTTTTGACATTTTACAGTGTGAACAGTTTGTTCTATTTAAATTTTCTTTCTATCTAACTACCTTAAGCCTAACTTAAAATTTTCCCGCATATAAAAAATATCCGTTGACAAATTGAAACTATTTTTTTTTTCATAATCGTTTATTTGTACAGGCTCAATCGAATCAACTTTATAGAGCCAAATTTTCATATTTTTATACATCATTTATCTTAAAACTAAAGTTAGGAGGATAGAGCCGATTACTCGCGGCCGTCTCGAGGTTAATAGGAATTACACATTACGGATGGGAAAGAGGGTGGGAATTTAAAGGTTGGTTTACATAACACATTAAATTTAAATTCTAAATTATATAAACACTTATAACTATACAATTTATGGTTTTCTTTTGACTTGAACATTTTTTGAAAAAGAAAAAAAAACACACATACACACATACACAGATAAGAACAAACTTATAGTAAACATACAGGTTAAACTAACTACAATCTAAGGCTAATGTTAGTCAAAAACACATAAATGAGTTTCATGTACTCCGAATCACGTACAGCCAAAATATCTCGAATTGGCACATTGGGTTGTCTACCTCGAGCCCGAAGGGAATCATAAAGCTCCGATCTGACTCCACGATGTTCAGCACAAGACCAAATAACGTGATCTGCGTCCTGATAGCCTTGTCCACACTCACAGAGATTGCTGTCGCTCATCCCAACCCGGTATAAATGAGCGTTCAAAGAATAATGATTGGACATGAGGCGAGACATGACACGAAGGAAGTCTCGGCCCACATCCATCCCCCTAAACCAAGATTTCTTCGACACCTTTGGGATGATAGAATGTTGCCATCGCCCCAAATCTCCTTTACTCCTTTTATACTGCCAGCTGACGAGTAACTGTTGAAAATAGGAAAAAAATCGTCGAAAGCAATTTGTCGATCACAATTATCGCCTTCCATAGCGCCCACCTTTGCAAGCGAGTCCGCTTTCTCATTGCCCGGAATGAAACAATGAGATGGGACCCATACAAAGATGATGATAAAATAACGCGAAGATAAAGCACTTAGAAGCTCCTGTATTTTCATGAGAAAATACGAGGAATGCTTTACCGGCCTCAATGAGCGAATAGCCTCTATAGAACTGAGACTATCCGTGAAAATGAAGTACTGATCCAGTGTTAATGAGGCAACAATTTCTAGCGTAAAGTGTATTGCCGCTAATTCAGCGACATATACGGAACAAGGAGCTTGAAGTTTACGGTTGGCGCTATAAATTTCATTAAATATACCAAAGCCTGCTGACTCCTCCATCAAAGATCCGTCAGTGAAGAACGATTTAGTGGAATCAGCTTTGCCAAACTTTGCAGCAAATATTACCGGAGCAATCATAGGACGATGATGCTCTGGGATTCCATGAAGCTCCTGCTTCATGGATTAATCAAAATGAACCGAATTGTCGAAATCAGAGAAGCAAACACGATTGGAAATGTTCAGCGAAGGGCTGACATCCTGTGTTATGTACAAATGGTAAAAGGTCATGAAGCGGGTTTGAGTATTCAACTCAAGGAGCTTCTCAAAATTTTCGATCACCTGGGGGTTCATAACTTCACACCTGGTTAGGAGCCGGAGAGATAGTTCTGAAAACCGATCCGAGAGTGGCAACATGCCAGCCAGCACTTCCAGACTCATGGTGTGAGTCGAGTACATGCAACCTAACGTGATACGAAGACACCGATACTGAATACGTTCCAGTTTAATGAAGTGCGAACGAGCCGCTGACTGAAAACAAAAACTACCGTATTCCATAACCGACAAAATCGTTGTCCGGTACAACGTTAGAAGATCTTGTGGATGAGCTCCCCACCAGGTCCCGGTAATTGTGCAGAGAAAGTTTACTCGCCTCAGATACTCAATATGGGATCTCCAGGTGCACTTAGAATCGAACCAGACCCCAAGATATTTAAAGGACATTGAATGAGTTATCGTCTTACCCCAAATTTGAAGCTTCGGTTGTGCAGGGTTATGCTTCCTAGAAAAAACTACCAACTCAGTTTTCTCCGTAGAGAATTCGATACCTAGCTCTAGAGCCCAAGTAGACAAACTGTCTATGGTATCCTGTAAGGGTGCTTGCAGATCGACCTTATTGGGTCCCGTGACAGACACTACGCCGTCATCTGCAAGTTGTGTCAACGTACAGTTGTCACTTAGACAACCGTCAATGTCTTTGAGATAAAAATTATACAAAAGGGGGCTTAAACATGATCCCTGGGGGAGACCCATGTAGCTAAATCGTAAAGCTGTAGAGGTTCCATGAGAGAAGCTCATATGTTTCTCTGACAGCAAATTGTACGAAAAATTATTCATTAAAGGTGAAAAGCCACAAGCATGGAGTTTATCTGAAAGAACTTCTACAGATACTGAATCATCCCCCTTTATGTCCAAGAATACAGAAGCCATTTGCTCTTTTTTAGCAAAAGCTAGCTGAATATCCGTGGAAAGCAACGCGAGACAGTCGTTCGTTCCCTTACCCCTACGGAAACCATATTGAGTATCTGAAAGCAGGTTATTCGTCTCAACACATTTGTCTAGACGGAAAAGAATCATTTTCTCCAACAACTTTCGAATACAAGATAACATCGCGATGGGTCGACAGGAGTTGTGGTCGGACGCGGGCTTACCAGGTTTTCGAATGGCAATAACTCTCCCCGCCTCCAATCATCCGGTTCAATGTTGAGCTCCAAAAACTGATTAAACAAGTTCAACATGCGCCTCTTCGCGAGGTCTGGGAGGTTCTTAAGCAAGTTGAACTTGATTCTATCAGCTCCTGGAGCCGTATTGCCACATCGAAAAGTGTTGGCTGATCTCATCTATCGAATTCTCGGTTTCGCGAGGAACGATTTGTGCCGACACAGAATCTGGACAAACTTGTGGATCCAATGGTCCGAGTACTCCTCGCTCTTGTTGTTCGTAGTTCGGTTACGCAATCTTCGCGCCGTGTTCCAAAGAGTACTCATCGACGTCTCGCGCGATAGCCCGTCCACGAATCTTCGCCAGTATCCGCGTTTCTTGGCCTTGATGAGGCTTTTAAGTGTTCCACGACTAGGAAAACTTTAAACGCGTCGGACTTTTTACGGTAAACCTCGGTGCATTGCTGATCCCACCATGGAGAAGGAGGTTTCATGTGAAATAACGTCCCTGGAGCTGGTCGAGTTTGAGCTTGTAGCGCGCTGTCGAAGATCAGGTTGGAGAGGAAGTTATATTTTTCCAGCGGTGAAAGCCTTTCTACCGTCGTTACGGCTTCATCTACTGCTGTCCTAAACTTTGTCCAATCGATGTGACGGGTAAGATCATACGCGACGTTGAGGGATTTCGACGGATTGAACCCGGTGGCAATTGAAATTTTTATGGGCAAGTGATCACTACCGTGGGGATCTTGAATCTCATTCCATGTGCAATCCAACGATAATGAATTCGAACAAAGTGTGAGGTCTAATCTACTGCCAACTGAGGATGGACCAGACAAACGTGTTACTTCTCCATTGTTAAGAACTGTCATATTGAAGTTGTCACAGAGGTCATATATCAGGGATGACCGGTTGTCATAGTACAGTTCTCCCCAGCCTGTAACGTGAGAGTTAAAATCTCCCATGATCAACCGTGGAGAAGGAAGGACCGATCAAATATCTGAAAGTTGTTTTCGGTTGATTGAGGCTCTAGGAGGAATATACACAAAAGCAATGCAAACGCCTTTATTTTTAATAACAGCCTGACATGCGACAACTTCAATACCTGGAATAGGAGGAAAATTCACTCTATAGAAGCACTTTTTGATCCCCATAAGTACTCCTCCTCCAAGTGAATCCTCACGATCAAGACGGATTATATTGAAATCATGAAAAGGAAGATCGATTTCGGAAGAGAGCCATGTTTCACAAAGAGCGAATGCATCACAACCGGTATTGTGAGCTAAAAATTTGAATGATTCCAATTTAGGAATTAAACTTCGACAATTCCACTGTAGAACAGTGATCAAATCCCCGACCTCATTTGGAAAATCATCCATCGGAGGAAATGATTGCTGCAAGGAGGGGCCACTTGATTGTCACTTGCTTCAAAAAAGTTTTCATTGACGGAAGCATTGAAATTGAAACTATTGAAAGTAACGAAAATGAGAGGTGATGTCTTATAATTTTGTTTTGCAGGCTGGATTTCATAAATGCACTGTACTTTCCTATCACAGATTTCAAATATGAGCAAGGGAGGTCTCATATTCAGCACTGAACGATATCAAAGCAAACTTTCTCATTCGTGTTGCAGTACTGAAGCTGGGCGGATCAACGAGCCAGTATTCATTGGCAGTTGGCTCTGGCATGTACCCTGGAGGGTGCGCTAGCTTCATTCGGCAGTGCGGAGTGGCAAGGCGCCAACATTGGATTTGGCCTCTGGCGGTGGCAACCGTTGCTAGGCAGCCATTAATTATGCAGTGGTGTACTAGGAAGTCGGTTGCCAGCCGGTGGGCGCAACCACGAGGAAGCGAAATAAGGTGCTTGTGTGTGTGTGTGATCTTGTTGGTAGCCATCTTTGGTAAGGCACAACGTGCAACGGCTGAAATAACCTGCTTCTTCAAAAGACCGAGAAGGTTTTAATTACTATGCGGACAATTTCAAATCTGTCCTTTTCAGGACGACTAATTAAATTTTGAAAGAGTTTGTTTGATTGGAATGTATTCAACATTACTATCCAAGTTCCTACCAATTGACAGCCAGCGGTGGCTAAAACAATTAAAGTTTCCTCCTCGTTGCATACCTTGAGCATTGTGTACATTTTTCAAATGGCTGCCGTCACGAGAAATTTAAACACCGGACGCTAATAACTCAATCGTTTCTTGATTGATTTATTTTAAAGGTTTTCAAAATTTTAGTAACAAAAGATGTATATATTTTGCGTACAATTCAACAATCGGTATTGGAAAATTTAAAGAATGTTGGGTTCCGGCAAGTGTCAAGAAATTATTTCGTTTGATTATCGCTTTGATTTTCAAAAAGGATAGTCCGAAGTAACATTCTCTGCATACTCCAATTAGTACAGTTATTCTGTTTTAACGATTCGCGTTGGATAGAGTTTTACTTCTAAGAAGAAATAAATTTTGAGAAACTGTGAATAAGTACGATGCCTAATCGTTTTGATGCCAAACGTTTGCGCAAATTTCGGAAGCGCGTTAAAATCGAACATATGGAAAATCCTCCGACCATGTACCGGTGGCGAGTAAACTCGTGATTATCAGGCAAAACTTAAACGTCGTCACCCACTGGTTGAGATGCTGGAGAAGGGCCTTCAACTTGAGGCGGAATCACCTTTTAAACTTTTCTGAGGGGTAAAAAAAAATTTCCTAATTTTCATAATGCATACTAACAAACAGGGTCCTCCCTTAGCTCAGTTGGTAAAGGCGCAACTACAAAGCAACACCATGCTGGAGGGGGCTTGGTTCGATTCCCGGTCTGGTTTAGAAATTTTTCGTTTAGGAAAATTTCTCGACTCCCTGGACATGTACTTGCCACACAATCATACTAATGCAAAAAATGTACCTGGCATCGAAAGCTCTCAATTAATAACTGCGGAAGTGCATTTAGAATACTAAGTTGAGAGCAAACAATAAGCTAATTGCGAAAACAATAATCTTAAAACGCTAAGAAAGAATGAGAAGAAGACTAACATACTTAATCACTTATGCGAACCTAACGTACGATTAGAACAGTACTTGCGTTGCAACATAGTTTGAAATAAACATTTAATTTTCTGCATTATCTAATGCGTATAAAGGGAATGCTAGATTTGACACGAATTCATGGAATATTTCATTTAAATGTAAACCTGATATCACTGAAATCAGGTCTGTTGTATGAAAGATTGCAAACAATTTCTTTTTTTACGCTTGTTTTGGCTTTCAATTGAACAACGGAGAATTTTACGCGTCTGCTAAAATTCATTATTATTTTTTCTGTGAATGTTCCGCTACGAAACGGTTTAACGTAGTCTACGTCAACGTTTTTTAATTAATGAGCGTTCAATTTGCTGACTGATAATATTTTTCTGCATAAAGGGTGTCCACAGTTAAACTGCATCCCTTTCAATAAGCTGTAACATTTCGCCCTTTGGGTTGATTTCAACGAAATTTTGGGTGAAATGACCTCAGCGTGTATTGTTTACAATGCGTGAGTTTCATTGTAAAATGTGTCGTAGTTTCGAAAATGGAGTGGAAGGAACAGCAAGTGCGCGAGAACATTTTGCACACGCACTTCGAGAACCCACTTCTTTCGCACCGAGCCATCGGAAAGATGTTGAAAATTCACCAGTCTACAGTGTCTCGTGTCATAAAACGATTCTGGGAACGTTTAACTGTCGATCGGAAGAAGGTGAGTGGTAGAAAAAGTGTTCCGTACTGTGTGAAGGATCACAAGCGAGTGGTTGCTGCCTTTAAACGCAAACCCAACTGTTCCGTTCGGGATGTCGCGAAAAAGCTGCACTTGACCAAAAGTTTCATGCAGAAATCCAAGAAACGAGCCGGGCTCCGTTCATTCAAAGTTCAGAAAGCTCCAAACCGCAATGAAAAACAGAATAGGACAGCTAAAACACGTGCGCGTAAGCTGTACACACAAATGTTGACGAAACCACACTGCTGCATCATGGACGATGAAACACACGTAAAAGCGGACTTCAAACAAATTCCCGGCAACCAGTATGTGACTGCGAAAGACAAGTTCGATGTTCCAGAGTCTCTCAGGAAACAGCAAGTGTCAAAGTTCCCCAAGAAATTCATGATTTGGCAGGGGATTTGTTCGTGTGGTAAACGGAGCAAGCCTTTCGTGACAACTTCAACTGTAAATGGTCAAGTATACATGAATGAATGCCTGAAAAAACGACTGCTTCCGTTTCTCAAAACACACAACGTTCCTACAATTTTTTGGCCGGACCTAGCCTCTTGTCACTACTCCAAGGATGTTCTGGAGTGGTACAAGACGAATGGTGTCAATTTCGTGCCGAAGGATCTTAATCCCCCAAACTCTCCAGAGTTGCGGCCAATTGAAAAATATTGGGCTATAATGAAGCACGAACTTCGTAAGCATCCTAAAGTTGTCACTACAGAACAGGAAATGTTGAAGTCATGGTTGAAAGCGGAAAAAAATGTCGGTTCAAGCGTTGTACAAAATCTTATGCGTGGTATTAAGAAGAAAGTTCGGGCTTTTGGATTTGGTAAAGAAATACAGTGAAATAAAAATACCTCAACCAAGATTATACATTGTATTTTATTCCCTGAATATTTCATGACAATCGGTTGAGAGACTTGTTTTTGACAATCGTTTGAGAGACTTGAAGAGAGAAATTTGCCAAGGAAGCCAACATTTCTGAAATATCCATGCGAAGAATCTTCAAAGAAGACTTGCACGCATTTTTCAGCGCCAGAGTGAAACGCCACTTGATTATGGAGCGGGAAAATGAACTACGAATGACTTATTCGACGAGTTTTTTTCCTTCGTTGAAGAAGGAAAAATGATAATCCTTTGTCCAACAACCGTCCAACAACCGCACAGACCGCTTTATTTCATCGAAAAGTTTTTGGCTGAAAGTTGTGTGGCCCCCAAGCAGTCCGAACCGTAACCCGATGCATTACACGGTTTTTGGCGTATGTTGAAGCACAAGCCTGCAACACATCTCACCCTAGTGTGAAGACCCTGAAGTCTGTCATAACGCACACATGGCAGTCGATATCAGAGGGTTACGTTCAAAAGGCGTGTTCTAGCTTCCAGCGTCGTGAGGATGTCATTGATAAAAATGGAGGACACATCAAGGAATTTTTTTTTTTTTTTTTTTGAGGGAACCTTAGATAACTGAACTTAAAAATGTTTATATTATTGCTTAAAGTAGTTAAAAATGGGATTTGTTAGAAACACCATACATTTAAGCGTTCTTTTTCTGCCACACCCTGTTGTTTGTGGAGATGAAAAGAGCCTAAATTTTTCTTTAGTTAAACAGAAAGCAGAAATCATTAAACGTGCTCTTAAAAAAAAGATTAATTAATCAGTACTTATTATGTACGCAAGAAGGACTTCATAAAGCATTCAAAAAAACTTTGAAAGAACTGAATAAAAATGCTCAAGTTCAACAAAAACATAGGTGGTCTTAAACTTACTGAACCAAGTGTGTTCGAGCAAATTCTTGGTATCTTCAGCTAAGTGGCAAGTGGCCGAAACGGTTTGACCTAACTTGAAATTTTTAGTTTGTTCTACTAAAAGATTATCAATCTTTTAAATAAACCATCTTCGGCAAAGTTGCAGCTGATAAAAGTTAATAAGTGTAATAATATTTATCGATCATTTTGCCAGAAAGATATCGGAAAAGACTTGTAGACAGTGAACGAAAAGTTCGATTCCTTTATAGTAATTTTCATGTGAACTTCAAATGGCGTGTTCAGTGTTAGTTTCTTATCAAATATGATCAAATTTCATTAGGCTGTACCCGACGCGATTTGAAATCGTTTAAGCATAGCGGAGCGAAAATTTACTCCGTTATCCGTTATCCGTTATAAATACAAGACTTCAATGTCGTTTCTTATTCCATTTTTTGGGTTAAGACAACTGTGCATAAATGAAGAACGATTGTTTTTGAGATTTGTATGGGAACATCTACTTTTTGACCTACTAGAGATTAAAATTTAGCTCCAACTATGCAACTAATGCTGAAGAATCTAACCTTCCATAGGAGGTTGATCTTTGGCATTAAATTCGGTCCATCAATATTTATGTAGGAGAAACTTTTATACTATTATTTTTTTTTTTGAACATACCTACTATTATTTTCATGCACATCTTCTAATTGTCTGAGACCTACAGTACCACTATTATGTATCTAACAAAGCCGACTACTTTTTCAAACTCATTTCGCTAAACAATTAATGAACTTGAAAACGATTATTTGTCCATAAAGTTGTCATAATTTTCACTTCCTTTGCTGTATACATCGCTGCATGGCTGAGCTTTCCCCCCGGAATGGCTCATTCTGTTTGTCTTCCTCAATGATGATGATGTTTGAGCTCACCTCTCCCGTCCCAAAGCGGCAGCCGGCTGTGCGACCAGATCATCCAGAGACACAGACGGCACATCCACACAAAGTGCCGTTTGTTTGAATATTTATTTTTGTCATATTTATTGGCTGCATTCGACAACTTTCCTCTTCACCCGACTCTGGCGCGCGCGTCGGAGCAGGCCGTGCAAAGTCAGACTTGATGACCGTCCGATTCGCAGCCAGTAACAACTCCGGAGTGTCATTTATTGACCTAGTGCATTAGCGCGTGCGTTTCCGTTCGCCGTTCGTTTGAGTTGGAGTTCGCGTCAACATCAACAACGACAACAAAAACAACGACGATGACGACTAGCAGGAGAGGGATGAGTTTACTTTGGTCATCTGCCTGATTGCACTCGGTCGTGCGACCAACCGACGACGTTTTCCAACTGGTCGGATGAAGACATTAGAGTCGATATATCATTCAAGCCGGTAGACAGTCGGACGCGTGTGCAGTTGAGGCATTTCGTTCGGAGGTTGATTGTTAGAGCGTATTGTACAGGAAAGATGGTCATTAGATGTTTGTGTTTGGTGCGGGGGAGTTGAAGTGGGTCGATGAAGGCAGACCAACGCATAATTGTCTCCGTTTCCGAGTTGCGTCACTCAATTTCTTCGCTTTTCGCTACCAAACCGCAGAGACAATCGATCGCAATTTACTGGAATTGTATTATTGGGAAATTAGAAGGTTATTTGGAAATTAAATCCATGGGAACAATTACTCAACTGAAGTTCTACTGAAGCGAATGTATTGCTCTCAAATGGTAGAAAAAAATATGTTCAATGTTTTACGCTTCTATTTATACAAATTAAGTCTAGTATGCATGAAAAATTGAGCAAAACATGATTGAACTCCATTTCTTTCCCTCTGTCAAATTTGCGATGCAGTACCACATTCTCACAGTACCAAAAAGTAGTGCAACCTTCAGAACAAAACGAATTGTAGAAAAAAAATAAGAAAATAGGGAAGCGGAACCTATCTTGAGCTCAATAAGCAGACCTCCAGTGGAAATCGGTGAATATACACTGAATACCGAACACTGAGTACACAAGTTATAGACAATTTATTCGTTCACTTACCGTTAATCGTTTAGCAACACACAAAACATTCGATTCTGATAATTTTCTCCCAATTTAATACGGAAAAGTTGCCACTCCATGTATCTATTTTAATAATATCACGAAAAACATTAATCCCATGTGTATGTTAATCGTACTGATTTTAATTAAGAAAAAATATAAACAAGTTAACGCTCTCCACTACTACACCCAAAAATATAGACGTCAACAAAACTTTATAAAAGGGCCTATGCTGCTTTAAAAACATCACTGTTTCTATTGTCACTCATATACTAAGTCGCACTTGCGATGCGGTAATGGTTTTTTGACTGCCGAGTTCGCAACAAGCCTAGTTGTTGCACTTTTAAGCCCACTTTGATTGCGCGGTGTGATTCTATAAGTGCGACAACGCGAATACAAGTCCGATCTAACGTGTCTGGGAGGAAGTTCTATATAGTACACATAAAATGTAACACATAGTTTTATCAATCTTCAAGAAAATTTCAATGCGCCGTATTAAATTAAAGCAACTGAGAAACCCCACCAGATTGTATTTAGTGGGCAATTTTGGAACTTTGGTATCAATTTAAAATAATGGTGTAACTGTTTTATCCAGGCTTTTAAGAGCTGTAATGGCCACCACAATCAATCTCACTATCAGGAAGCGATCAAAGGTTTTGACATTTGGCTTGTGTCGACTAGTAAATAGACGATCGAATGAAACAAGACAAACGTCAAATCGTTCGCTGCCTACCAGAAACTGAGCATGATTGTGGCGGCCATTAGCGCTCATAAATACCTTCCACGCGGTGTACCTCTGTTTACTCCATCCTTATGGGAGATAACATTGCGACGTTTCATGAGACGCGGTTGTTAGTTTAGCGCCGCGTGGAATTTCGTGAAAATGTGCATTTGGGAACTTCACAACAGCCACGCGATGTATCATGTTCAAGGAATCCGTCAATATCTGTTGCGAAAACTGTGTCAGAAATCACATCTTTGCGACAGAATTGAAGGATAAAACTTGTATTGAGCTTAGTCATAGCTTAAAAGGAACTTAATCGATGTTGCATTGTTTTCCCAAGTTCTTTTAAGCTTGTTTCGTTGTTTTGATTCTCGACTCGCTTTGACAGGCAGTGAAAGTCAAATATCAGCTCGTTTTGACGTTCACATGTTTCGAATCTGTTTCTTCGTCCCAGATGCCGATGTCTTCGCCGCTCTTATTCATATTACATCAAAGAGTAAGTACAATGAATATTAGTAACGTTTACTGCCCGCACACTGGCGTCTTGCAGATACAGTGCAAGCACCCTTCCGTTTTCCTTAAAATTCTAATACATACAAACAATGTACACATCAATTCGTATTGTTCAAAACCTTGTATAAAAATTCACATATTACCCATCATTCATTGCGAGCGTGTACGCTTGACGTTTAGTTTTAAAGGAAAACAATGGAGAGGATCACTACCACATCTACGCAACAAACACTAATACATTTGAACGTAATAACCTCAATAAATGCTTGCACCTTGACGTCAGCACTTTTTATCTACCTCTTCTTTTGCCCTATCTACCCATCGCCTGGCCCTCAGAAAGTGTCAGTTATTTGCGGGCATTGTTTATTTTTTTTTGTATGAGATTAAATTAGGTCGTTTAATCGTCTATAACGCTAGTAGCACAAGAACACATAAAACAATTGGTCTGTTTAATGACGAACTCGAACTAACTCGGAGTATCATGCTAACTCTTTTTGGCATCAATCCCTGAACGAATGCCGAAAAGAGACAAAAAAGAGGTTGAGAGTCATCACGAGCTGGTCATTAAACAGGCCTAATATCTCACTTTCAGCACTTATAACATATTGGTTATATTGCGCACTTTGCACCCTACTGTTTCGCAATTAATTTTAAGTGCAGAACCGTTAACGAAAGTGCTGGTTTGCATACAATCGTGTCGATGTCTTCGGCGCACTTATTCTTCACGAGCCGTTGCATAAGTGCGCTGAAGACAACGACACGATTTGAGACAATCCCGCACTTATAAAAGTAAGTTCGGAGTCCAGTGGTGAGCGAAATGCGCAATATTGGTTGAGCATCTTTGGATTCTTTGGGAAACATGAGATATTACTATTAGGGTTCATTGGTTCTCATATTCAAGGAGGACTGTGGCAGTTTCAATTCAAATCAATGATAAAAAGTTCAAAACTTGACTGAAAATATTTATTAATTAAAATGCAGAGTGTGACATAAGTAAAAGCTCAATGTTTGCAATCAAAAGAACTTCGACTAGGCCCTTTTAAAAAAAATTCTCGCATGAAGTAGATCATTTGACAGCACTTCACGTGTGTTGGGTAGCATGCATATAACCAAGACAAAATGAAAGGGTTTGTTTGTTATTCTTCCATGAGAATATTGACAACAAGACTCACCATAACGTTGGGCATAGAATGCTCTATGAATGATTGAACACGCACACTAGCGTTGATGTGTATGCTATACAGTATGTGAGCAGTGCCGCCAAATTCAACAGAGATGGAAAAATATTATTAAATGTGGAATTTTATTTCTCGGTAAATATTGAAAAAATCTACAATTAGAAGTATGTTATTATTTATTTAATCTATGGAAAAATAAAATAGTTCAACTTTGGGCGATTTGTAGCACTCCCACAAAAAAGGTGATATTGAAGTACTGCCAAACCCATTTCATTCGAATAAGAGTCATAATAAAATAGTTTGGCAACATCAAGCGATTACGTCGATTGTAAACACGGTTCAGAATAGGTGCAAGCGTATTTAAATTATTGTGAAAATTAATCCCATAGTTTTCTAGTATTTTATCACGTATTCGTAGATTCTCGTGTGGCTAGTGTAATAAGTGAAGTGTGATTTTTATGGTTTGTGCAATTACGCAACGAAAATGTGTGAGGATATAGTGCAATTAAAGAGAAAACTTGGAGTCTGGCTCGAGTATATTCCCTAGTACGGTTAGATCAATACGACGAATTTGTAGTGCAAAGGTAAGAAATTGTGTTGAAAATCTGACTGCTCATTATTTTTACGAAATTTAAGTCTCCGAAACGTTTTTGTAGCTTTTAATTATATTCAAGACCTAATTTTATTTGCCAGGATTATATATTCTTGGTTACTGCGTCCATTTATTGGAGAAATTAAACATCTTTTTACGTTTGAAGTTGGATGACTGCAGAATGTGATGAATATATGTACTATGGTGAGCATAGGTTCCGCTTCCCTCGTCGTAGTCACTCAAACACATCTTTGGGTGTTTTTCGTAACTTTTCCGGGGGTGAGATTTGAACTCGTGACTTTGGCGTGAGAGGTATGGATGTTCACTATTACGCCGGGGTCGCCCCCGTGTTGCCTTGTGAGCTGGAGCTGATTCCTGTTGGAAACAATATGGTGTATTCCCACACAGCGTTGAAGCATGAGGAAGCAGATGGTTCTTCAGTGTTGATTTTTACGTTAGGTTCTATGAAAAGAAGAGGAAGTTTTCCTTTTCGTGAAACGGCGCCCCATACCATGATTTTCGATACATTCTGATAACGTTTTACAGCTAGTTTATCTCTTGGAATATTGGCAAGAGTTTTGCCATACACACGATCATTTTGTTGATTATGACTGTCCTGAAGGAGAAAGAGCTTTTCATCCGAAAATAAAATCTTGAAGTCACCGTGCCGAACCAGAAGATTTCTGCTTCTTTGGACCCTGGCTTGCTTTTGACGCTCCGTCAACCCGTGAACCCGTTGTTTCTTGTATGGCTTGCATTCCAGATCATGTCTGAGCAGCCTGTTCATTGAAGCAGGCGACATTTGAAATTGCTCAATTTACGGCCAGATATATCACCATAGATCTATAAAATGGTCGCAGTGATGAAAATACCCGACAAGGAATAAAAAAAAATACGGCCAGATATGGCCGGATTACGTCTTATTCGCTCCCTCACACATTTGATCTTTCTCTTCGTTCTGGCACCTCCTTTGTGTTGAATATGGACATTTCCAGTTTCCTGAACCGATTCAAGGTACGAAAAACAAAACGCATACTCACTCCGAACGGTTTAAGGCTATTGAATATCTGACACGGCCTAAGCTTTTGCAAATGTAATTTTAAAACTTGCTCCCGTATGGCTTCCATGGTATCTTCAGCGATAAGCTGTCAAAAGAATACACTCAAAACGGGTATAATCAATTCCACTGTTAAAATTACCCAGCTGAAATAAACCACGACTGGAAAAAGGTGACACCTATTGTAAGACACATTGTAGGTACTTATGTGTCACATAACTAATGATTAGTTATGATTACTTATGATTACTAAGGATTACTCCAAATTATTGTGATTACTTATGATTACTAATGATTATCAAAGATTACTTATGATTATTTATGATTAGTAATAATTACTTATGATTACTCCTGATTTTTGTGATTACTTATGATTATATGATAACTTTGAGGAATTAGAAGTAATCTCTGATCACTTGTCATTTCAAAACTTGTTGGAAACACCTTGGTCGTCGCGTAAATTTAGCCAAGAAAAAAAAAGTTTATTTTTCAGTAAGACAGCCATCCTAAGCATACCGCTAACAAAACCACTGCATACCTCCTTGCTTCGCGTATTAAGTTAGTGGAATGGCCATTCCAAAGCCAACAACTGAATCTAAAAATCCTCACCACAATTTTGGTCAATTTTGATGTTGCCAAAGAAGCTGTGACTAGCCGCAACAAAACTTTTCGAAGCTCTGGAAGAGGCTTGGATTAACCAACAACATATCCAAAACCTTTTGGAAAATTTCCATTGGCGTTTGAATTCATTATTAAAGTGGGGGGAGGCCAAATTTAATTAAAATAGAAAAAAGAAAAAAAATTGTTATAAAAAAAAAATAATTTTTTTATTAATTATTTTTTTTATTTATTAATTTTTTATTTTGTGGGAAAAAATAAATTAACTAAATGAATTGTAAATTTTTATTTTTTGTTGGGTGTGTTGGAGTATTTTTTTTTTTTAATTAATTAAAAAATAAAAAAATTTTTTAAAGCCCTATTCAAAGTAAATTTGGACGCATTCAAGTGATCATAACTCAAGAATTAAACAACATACATGGTTGATCAAAACGTCAAACAAAAGGTTATTTATTCAACTTTCAAACGATATAAAACAAATTATTACATTTCACCGTTTCGAACGAACTGTCGCACTTTACTTGTGATCGATGCCATCATGATCTACACAGTCGCTGGTGACACTGTACCGGCGAACTTATTCCACTTTAAACGCATTTGTTGTGCATTTGTCACTTTTATACCGCATCCTGAAAGTTTTCGCTTGACAATTGCCCAACATTTTTCGATCGGTCTGAACTGAGGGCAATTCGGAGGATTAATCTCTTTGGCGACGAAATTAACATTGTTTGCAGCATACCATTCTAATACCTCCTTAGAGTAGTGGCAGCTGGCTAGATCCGGCCAAAACATAACGCTGGTCTTGTGTTGCCGAATGAAGGGTAAAATCCGCTTTTTCAGACACTTTTTAATGTAAACCTTCGACGTCATTGTGTGACAAGTGATGAAAACCTTGGTTTTAAAGCCACAACTGCAGATTCCTTGCCGAATCATTAGTTTTCGAGCTAACTTATCAGCAAAAACAAATTTATACCTGGAAAAAACATCTCCACGACCAGATGACAGGTAACATTTTCGTCCGGGGATTTGTTTATAATCCATTTTGACATATGTTTCGTCATCTATTAAAATACAGCCATCAAATTTCGTCAAAACTCGTTCGTATAGTAATCGTGCTCGCTTTTTGGCCACTAAATTTTGTTTCAGGGAGCGATTCGGATTTTTACTGGCACAAAAAGAGTTATATCCTTCTCTTGAAAGGATGTTACGCACGGTGGAAAAGTTGGAATCGTATTTCTTTGCCAAATCACGTATGGAGACACCTGGGTTGCCTTTCACGTACCTCAACACCTTTCTCCTCAGCTCTTTGTCCCTAGTGCCACTTTTATGATCGATGCGCTGTGCTCTATCCACACTCAGAGTATCCTTGTAACGTTTGAGTACGAGACACACCGTTGTAGTAAAGTAATGTTAACACTTTAGCTATTTTTGAGGCAGACCACGAAGGATTCTCTAGGTGTTTGTGCACAATTAAATTTTTATCTCAAGTTCCATGATCCGTAATTTCGAGATGCGTCGATCAATCGAGAAACACTTTTCACCAATTTCTTTGTCAATGAAACATCAACAAATGCTTGTCAAAAGTTTTTTTTTCAACCACCAGAGACGCGGTGATGTATTAAACCGTGCGTCCAGATTTACTTTGAATCGAGCTTTATTAGAAGTGCGTACTTCGTTCTGTTCAGTACTGTATATCATGTCAGCATTATTATAACATCGGACAAATTATACATTGTCTCTACATAATTTAATGAACGCTGTACAGTAGGCCTGAATAAGTATTTGTGTTACTAAAAAGACAAGAAAAGTGAATATTTTCCATCACTTTCCAGAGTTCTTCCAAGAACTGGCTGTGTACGTGTAGACAAGACTAGACTATACTAGCCTTCAAGGTAAAAGTGACGAGAAGGTAGACACTTTTCGCTAACTTTCATTTCGGTATTAAATTTACCATGTACTTTATTGAAAAATAACTGCTGACTAAATGCATTGCGTCATGTTATTCAGCAAAAAGTTCTGCGGAAGTCTAACCGAATGTGAACTTCTGAGTGAGATTTCAAGTAAATAGGTCATCACAGGCTCCTGCATGCCGACCTATATTTCGTTCTAAGCAATGTGATCGACACTTGCCTTCTTCAAACTGAATGCTTTATTATCTCATGCCTTTATTTTACAGCTTCACTACACACTTCACATATCCCGTTCCATCAACCACCATTGCTTCCTTGAAGAATATTACGACTTTCTCCATTTGCTCGTTCTCGAGATGCACACAATCGGCCACTGCGCCAGTTGACTTTATTGCTCAGCCTTCAACCGACGACGATGTTGGCGGAAATGAAAATTCCAACTGCAATATGCGCTTCGTTTCAACTTGACACGCTAATGCTGCTCGGATTTTCTTCTCACCATTGGCACTGATTCACGAACTCAGATGTGCACCACATCTGACGCTTTTCGGTAGGGCTAGGTTCTCGCATGGGGTGAGAATAACAATTGACCGAAACAGTCGCACCCCTTCGAATGTGTGGATAGTCGCTGAATTTGCAATTTCGATCTTCTTGTTAACTATGTAGGTACCCTCCTTCAATTTGGCTCGTACAGAGCGGGCTGGAATTGCCTTTCATCCAAGATTGCAAAGCCAATTCGAGCATATCTGAATCGAAGCCGAGGAGAGATTTGCGGGATCTTGCGAAGGAAAGCGTGAAATTTCCATATTCATTTATTGAGTTTTCACGCTGCACTTGTTCGTCCTATGGACGTTCAATGAACCACAGTATGAAGTCCATCGATCACGTGCAGGGGTTGGAGAATATCCATTTACTGCATCGAGCGTTCTATGCGTTGTGGAATAAGTTGTATTAATTTTCGTTTTTCGAAATTAATGATTTTGCTTTCCGTGTGGGGTTCCATTTTATAGGGCGTGGAACGCGATATAGGCAATTTGCGAAAGGAAATTAAATTTGATGAAAACTAGGGAAGAAAGTTGCTCCGAAAAGGGTGTAACCAAACAGCTCTGACTCTAGATTTGCTCAACTGGGCACCATTTTGTTGCATTGAATCCTATAATTTTCCCCGATTGTCCATCAATAATAGATCAATTTTAGTCTGTGCCAGATTCGACGAATACCCTCAATCGTACCCGGAGACGACAGAAGTCAAAAGGAGATCCTTTCTCCTCGCATTCAACCACATCTTGACCGTAATAGCGTTCTGATCCAATTTTCAAAAGCAAAACCCACTGCCGACGCCGTTCCAACCACCAGCCGTCTCAGAATAGATTTCCACTAGACCGGGACGAGTACCCTTTTCAATTTGGCTTTTAGCAACTACTATTTGAGTTTCCACAAAACCGCACTCTCCCGTTGCTTCTTCCGCCCGTCCGTGTGATGGAAGGATAAGAGTTCACGGGATCACCAATATAACTTCTGATTGAATAATACATTTTCCATTGAGTCTGTTATTTTGGACAATCCCTTGCGTCTGTGCCCACAGAGAACCCATTCGAGATGGGTTGCATGAATACTCCACTTTTATATTTAAGTTGTGTGCACTTTTATCCCCAAATCCAGTTTTCGCCCACTCGAGTGAAGAGAGTATGCACGTATTCCAAGCTTCCTTTCTGCCTCAACCATACTTAATATACCCATCGTTCAACAGAGCTAGCAGGCAGCAGTCGGAATGATTGCGTTTATGCGAACGATGGATCATAATTTTTCAAATATGTTTACTCTCCATTCGAGAAAAAAATATTTAAATTTATTGCCTTCAATCTTCTGTTCCGTTGCCGTTCGCTAGTGGTGCGAACGGATGGATGATACGATGTGTGGGATTTGCGCGGAAGATGGTGCCGTGTCTGGAAGTTCTGGAGTGTCGTTTCTTTTTCGAGTTCGATATTAGAATGTGAAATGTGATGAGGTGATACCCAGAGGAATACTCAGTACTAGGTGGAGTGCATCTTATCTTTATTTTCAGATTGGTTTTTCCCTTTAATCAGTCGGTAAAGACTCAGCTAGGCATAAGAGAAGCGTAAGGTATTGTTGTACTTGCCAAACAATCAAACTAATGAAAAACAGTACAGCTGCAGGTAGCCTGAGCCTAGTCAAAACTGACTAACCATATCTAAAAAAAATGCCTTTTTGTAATTGATAAGAAACCAACCAGAGTTGGTTCCATTCATTCATTCATTTTTACATTCGTCGAAATTCGTCTAACTATTTTTATCGACAGAGTTCCGTAATTGGTGATATGAAACAAATTTGTAGGTCGCAATATAAGCACAGTGGTGATTGATGAGCATTTTTTGCAAAACCATAGCCTGCTGAATTATGGAGAGTGTGAGCTGTTTAGTGGAATACCTGTAACTAGAAAATAAGAAGAATGACTAGTAATTTCCATTTAATTCCAACTACTTTTATTGCTTATCTTGACAGATACGCGTATTTCGTCTACAATGTGCAGACTTCTTCAGTGTCGTGTACTAAAGACTGTATTCGATGAAATTTGGACACACAAAATAGGTCACCAAAAATTTTCCTTGAGCCCGATTCTTTTCAAACTTTCTGGAAATAAAGTACTATTAAGTTACTACTGGTTAAGTTTTGACATCATTGGTTTATTGAACCTCTTCTTCCAACCCAAATGCCCGCACCTTTGCCTTGACCCCTTTCATCAAATTTTGGGCAATGATAGGACCGACTTGCTTACTTACTTTTAACCACACTTTCTATAGTTCTAGTTCATTTTCTATCAGTTTTGGAGTTTTAACGAGCTTTGCCTTCATGATTGCCCAAAATTTTTCAGCTGGGCGAAGCTCCGGAGTGTTTGGAGGGTTGACGTCTTTTGGTACAAAAACTACATTACTATCTTTGTACCAGTCTAAGACGGGCCGGGCATAGTGGCAAGATGCCAAATCCGGCCAAAACAGTGTCGGGCCATCGTGACATATCAAGAAGGGCAGAAGTCGTTTTTGGAGGCATTCGTCCTTGTAGATTTGTCCGTTGACGGTCCCAGAGGTGATGAAGGGCTGACTCATTTTGCCACATCCGCAGATCGCTTGCCAGACAAGGAATTTTTTGGCAAATTTCGACAGTTTCTTCTTCCGTACACTCTCCGGAACGGCTAACTTAGAGGTGGCGACGTAGTGTTCCTGTCCTGGCATTTGTTTGGTGTCGGCTGTAATGTAGGTCTCATCGTCCATCACAATGCAGAACGGTTTTGTGAGCCACTCCCTGTACAGTTTTCTTGCACGAGTTTTGGGCCACAGAGTTCTGTTTATCGCTCCGGTTCGGTGCCTTCTGGACCTTGTACACATGTAATCCAGAACGTTTCATTGTTTTCTGCACAAAACAAACTGAAACTTTCGCCTTTTTCGCAACATCCCTGATCGAAATGTTGGGATAACGCTTAAATTGGTTCAATACCATCCTGGCCTTCTCCGGATTTGATGTGCCACGTTTTTTGCCACTACCATTTTTCCGCTTGGTTGTCTTACGGTCCTTGAACGTTTTGATCACATGAGATACGGTTGAATGTGCGATTCCGAGCTGTTTTCCGATCCATCGATGAGAAGCGTTTGGGTTTTCGAAGGGAAAGGGTAAATGCACTTTTTTTGGGGAAGTCCTAAACTTGGGAAAGCTCCTGGGGGGGGGGGGGGGAAGGGGGGGGGTTTTTTGGTGGGGGGGGGGGGGGGGTGTTGTGGGGGGTCTGCTTGTTTTGGTTGTTGGGGGGGGTGGGGGTTGTTGTAAAAATTAAGACTCGTCAAAATGATATTTAAACCCGTTAAAAAGAGAGGATAAGAAAAGAAAAAGAACGGAGGGATGGTTTGTTAAAAGGGGGCTTTTCGAAGTGAGTGCCCAAAATTTGTTGGCGCACTATTTCTTTATTCGAAGCCATCACTGAAATCACTCGACCGATTTTCACGAAACTCATTACACAATTGACACAACACAATGAAATACATTCAGTTAAAATTTCAATATTTTTTACCCACACGCTAAAAAGTTACGAACAATTGCGTGTGTCCAAATTTCATCGAATACAGTCTTTAATATGCGTTTAATATTTTCTTAATTTGTTTTGTGATATTCAAAGATTTCCTCGAATTCACAGTCGTTGGGTCTTTGAGTTTCATGAACAAATAGATAGAATTCGATTGCTGTGTGAAATGCTTCATTTTTCCATAAGGGATTCAACGATTCATTCACACAGAAATCTTCGTGAACATTGGTCAACAGAAAGTCCAAGTAACGGTTCTGCTGATTTTTGACATCTTAATTTGATTTAGACCTAAATTAGCAGTTTTGTCGAAAACAAACTGCAGTGTTTCATTGTCTCCATCGACTGGAAGTAAAATGCTGTCATTTTCAGAGTCCTGAATAAAGTCAACTTGTCTTTGGTTCAAGTCACCAAAGATGTGAACTTTAGCCTCAGGAGGCCTTCATACGCAGTTTTATTTGCATGATCTGGTGGAAAATACACGGATGCAAACACGTGTGTTTCGCCAGCAGTGCATGATTTAACTCAAACATACTCAAATTCTTTGAATTTAGTTGTAGAATTGATTTCTGAATTGAATTTGGCTGAAATTGCTATGAGAACACCTCCACCAGACTTTTTCTGGGAAATTTTGGTCGTCTCTGAATACATTAAAAGTACTTCCACAAATGTTTTCACTTCAAACACTTTCATCCCAGCTTGTTTCAGTAGCTAAAATTACCGAAAAAGATGAGCCAAGTAAATTTTTATATATTTCTTTCATTTTTGCTGCGCCTTTCATACGGTTGAAATTTTGGCAATAAATAATAATTTCAGTCCAATTATGTTATAGCGAAGATATTTTTGAAGGAACGTCGGTTATAGAAATACTTAAAATGTCTTCTTCTTTCTTATCGAAAGTGGTCGTTATATCAAAAATTTCTTCCTTCATTTTGGCTGGGTAAATCAAAATTTCAGTCGCATTATGTTTTGGTGAAGACATTTTTTAAAGGTACTTACTGTGCTTTCTTCTTTTTCGTCGAAAGGGATCGTTATTTCCGAAAACTTGAGTTAATATTACGAAATTTAGAGTCGCTACACTATCACCAAAAAGAGGTTGGAATGAGCCAAGATGATAATTTTTCGGCACAGTGGTGACTTCTTTTTTTTTTGGGACGAGAACTGTTTGAGCTGGAGCAACCTCACAATGCGCAAAATGATCGATTGTGGGCGACAACGAGGGCAAATATTTCTGCATCACAAAGCATTACCCAGTTCCAGAGTGCAGCGTCAGTGATGGTTTGGGGGGTAGTTTGCATGCGAGGTAAGCTTCCCTTGGTGTTCATCGAGAAAACGCGGCTTCAAGGAAGTGTACTACAAAATGGAGGCATTGGAGAAGCACGTTGCCCAAAGTCCGGAGATGACCGATATGTTTTCCAGCAGGCGTATGTCAGCCCACATACCAATTTGGTTCAAGCCTGGTGTCTACTTGACGAATTTCCTGGACAAATGTATGTGGCCTCCCAGCAGTGAATTTCTGCGCGCATAAGTGGAGCGTCACAAAACTTACAAATTAACATTATAAACCGTGTAAAGCTCGTGTTTTTTACAACTATTTCATTCAAGTTGTTGCTTCGTGTGGTAGGATATACAATTTTACATGCTCTGATATTTACATCACAATGAAATTTCAGATTTTCTCTTCATATCGCACGCATCAACACATGAGCCGGGACCAACGGTTTTATTTCCTTTACTCTAAAGGTTCGTTCAGAAAAAGTTAACCAAATCCAAAATTAACTTAGTTAACCAAATCCCAAACTAAATGCCACTGGCCCACCAACCTCAATGGAGGAGGCCATGCTTGAATTAGCACAAATGCATAAATCGATCATTGCCAGAAAAATGAACTCTCTAATGACATGGTTCATTAGAAAAGCTCAAATACTTCCACAATGAATCCCACAGATCCCCTTTAACAATTCAATTCAACAATCCGACCAGTTTTCGGGTGAATCGCCCGCAATCAGTGTGGTCACTTTCGAATAGCACATTCCACCGAAAACCACAAACCCAGTGACCGTTCCAAAAAAAAAAAAAAAACTCAACTCAACAAATGGTTCCCCATTAATCACAACGAGGACAACGACGAAGACGACCAACCGAACAACCTGTAATGGAGAGTGGTCATTCGAGCAACAAGCCTGCTTTGATTAGAGAAGAAGCCATCTTCCCACCGCAGCTCGGCATGGCGAACAAGAGGCAAGTCTACCTGTAAGAAATCCGAAACGAATCTAGGACAAATTGCTCCAACACCTCCGCACTCCGACCCGTTTCCGATTTTGATTCCAATTCTCGCGCGCGCACAAAAATCGCATAAAACCCCCCCTCAAAAATGATTGATATGGAACCCACACAAAACAAAGACAAACCGCACGTCGACTTATTTCTGTAGCTTCGACTGCTCCTCCAAACGAACTGCCGGCCGGGGGTGGAAACCGACGAGGTTTTCATACATCTTCATTACGGAGTTCCTTGCAATCTTTTTTTTTTTTCGTTGTTATTGCCGTCCACGACAGGTCCAGAAAGTGCTTCGGTAAGCTGATTCCACCAGTTGCAGAGACGGTTTGCTGTGACTGTTTACCTAGGTCGGACGGGAAAAACGAACCAGATTTGACGAATGGACTTTTGGCCATTCCGAGAGGTGGTGGTTTTGATTTATGTCCGAATTGAGCTAGAGCTCGACCGTGTCGGTGGGTTGAGAAATGGCTTCCAGATTTATGGAGATTGCAGGATTCGAATTTTTACGATTCCGGAATTGGGCGGGAGATTAACGAGCTTTGCACGGCACGGCGAAGAGTTCGCTTTCATCGCGCGGTGGAAGTGGAAGTGACTTTTTAATAGTTGAATTTACTTTTCCGGTGGGGATGATGGAAAACCGTGAATTGCTGAAACAGCTGAAGCTGATTAATGGGCAGATGTTTCGAAATTGGGAGTGATGGCTTTCCGAATGGCGGTCGCACGTGACGGCAGAACAGAAAAAGATTCCCCCCATGAAAAGGTTGAGATTTAATTTTATAGGTGACAGAGTTCTTAATGACGATTGGTGAATTGATTTCCGTCGTTTCAGACATTATTTAATGGTTGAAATTTCCAGGAGTAAAATTATTGTTTTTCATTAGATTGAAAACAATAATTTTGATTCTTCTTGATAACTAAACCTTTTGAGAATGAACACAAATGTAGCCCCTTTACGAAATATCCAAGAGACCCTTTTCGTGCAAAATTGCATGAAAATGATTACGACTCCTTCGAAAATGGGAAAGTGAAATTGTCAGCTCATTAATTCCATTTTCATTTTTAAGACCATTTCATTGCTCGCAGCACACCCAGGACTGCGAGCGAATTAGGACTGTACCTCTACTTCCATTCGCAGTACACAATCAGTCCGATGTAATTTCGCTCACCGTTGTACCGCTGAATCCAGTCAGGACCGGTGCGTTAATTGTTGTACACACAGTAATTAAGGCGAGGGAAAACGATTTCCCAGCTAAAGAAGTTACAACACCGAATTTCGGACTTGAATTTTCTTTGATGTTGGTCGCCTCTTGCGATGATGACTTCGCCTACTCGCTAGACCGGCTGCTTCTGATTGTTGTTTGTTTAGGCGCGGCTCGCTTTCGTTCCGTTCTGGGAGTTTTCCGAATTACTTCAATAGCTAATAAAACGCTTCCGTGGGTGGGAAGAATTTTTGCTGCAATTTGTAGCCGCCGTAGACTGAGCTACCGTTCTTTGCGCGGAACCGAAGAGGTTCGGTATGGGTGAAGAAGTGAGTGGTAATAAAATTTTCCATTTATGCACTGCGGCGGGAGAGGAGAATCGCTTCAGTCATCAAAAGAGAGCAGGCCTTGAACGGGGGAGCAAAGTGACATTTTTACGATGTTTCTCTTTAATGTTTGCTTAGCAAAAACCCACCAACAATTCCCGAGGCTCCTCTGCAAACTGTTTGTATGAGAAAGGCACAATGTTAAGCTAGAATGACTGTATTTTGAACGTCTTGAGGAAGATCAAAGATGAATTTGCTGATAAATGTTTATGACTTTGGGTAGAAAATAAATTTCTGATGTTAGACTTTCAGGTGGGTATGGAAGTTCCAGTTCTTGTGTGTGGTGCGAACAGTTTCTATAAATAATTTGGCATTTAGCTACAATTTTTTAGTCGAACTTCATTAACTTTAGAATGATGGGAGTGAAATACCTGCAAAGAGAAAGAAGAAAAAAAAAGTTAGAACAGGTAGTTTGAATGAATATATAGAATTTATTCATTTACTAGCTGAACCCGGTGCGAGCGCTGCTATGCTTATAACTAAATGAACGAAAATTTTATAGAACTGGCACGTTTATGGTTGTTTTTCGGAATGAGTTTTTTTTTTCTTGAATAAGCAGGGCTTCAAACTTCTATCAGAACATGCTTCTTCCCGAAAAATACACGTTTTGTGTTATAGTAACCTGGATAATTATCATGTTTGGTGGAAATTTGTGTTTCATTTGTATGGGAGCCCTCCCTTCCAGAGGAGAGAAGTTTCCCAAACCACCATACAATCATTGCCTTCAAAACCCCCCGCACATGCCAAATTTGATTCGATTTGCTTGATTAGTTCTCGAGTTATGAAGAAATTTGTGTCTCATTTGTATGAGAGCCCCCCTTCCTGAGAAATAAGGGGTCTCAAACAATAATAAGAACCTTCCCAAGCCTCAAAAACCACCTTATACAAATTTTCACGTTGGTCTGTTCAGAACTTTCCGAGTCTATAAGGTTCATACAGACAGACAGACAGACCGAAATTCATTTTATATATATAGAAATCCTGCCTCCAAAAACTCCCAGATGCCAAATGTGGTTTCATTTACTTGAAACCACAGAAATTTGTGTTTAATTGGTATAGGAGCCCCCCCCCCCCTTCAAAAAGGGGAGGGGTCTTGAACTGCCATAGAAACATTTCTTGCCTCCAAAAACCTCAACATGCCAAATTTCTCTCGAGGTAAAAAATATTGGCTCAGTGCTTAAAATTGTGTTTCATTTGTATGGAAGTCTCCCCTTCCAGAAGGCGGAGGGGTCTTAAACCACCATAGAAATATTTCTCTTCTTCAAAATCCTCCACCTGCCAAATGTGGTTCCATTTACTTGATTAGTGCTCGAGTTATGCAGAAATTTGTGTTGCATTTCTATGGACCCCCCCCCCCCCCCCTTTCCAGATGGCCAAGGAGTTTCTCCTCCAAAAACCTCCACATGCCAAATTTGGTTCCATTTGCTTGATGAGGTCTCGAGTTATGCAGGAATTTGTGTTTCATTTGTATGGGAGCCCCTCCCCCCTTCCCTAACAGAGAAAGGAGGGATCTCGAACTAACCTAGTAACATTTATTGCCTTAAAAATCCCCACATTCCCAATTTGGTTCCATTTGCTTTATTAGTTCTCGAGTTATGCAGAAATTTCAGGTTCATTTGTATGAGAGCCCCTTCCCCTTCTTAATAGAGGAGGGGTCTCGAACCACCATAGAAACATTTTTGCTTTCAGAAAACTCCACAAGTAAAATTTGGTTCCATTTGCTTGATTAGTTCTTGGGTTTTGCAGAAACTTCTGTGTCATTTGTATGGGAGTCTCCCTTTTCAGAGAGGAGAGGGGTCTCAAACTACCATTGAAACATTTCTTGCTACTAAAAACTCTCACATGCTCAGTTTGTTTTCCTTTGCTTGATTAGTTCTCGAGTTAGGCATATGTGTTTCATTTGTATGGGAGCCCCCCCTTTCAGAGAAGGGAAGGGTCTCTAACTATCTTAAGAACCTTCCCCGGTCCCAAAAGCTCTGCCATACAAAATTTCATTCCGATCGGTTCAGTAGTGTACGAGTCTATAAGGTACAGACAGACAGACAGAAATGCATTTTCGTCTAATTACACTAATTTACGAAACAAATCAAAAATGCTGAACTTAATAATTCGACAAATGTTTCTTATGTGAAATTTTATGCAGAATTCAAAAATGCCGTCGAAAAAAATTTAAGTAGAACAGTTCTCGACATATGGATGAAAGTTGATTTTTTAATAAATGAACAAAAACACATTTACTGAACATGGAATATCTCCAACGCATGTGATACAATTTCAAATATTTTGTCATCAAATGGAACATGTGTGTGTGTGTGTGTGTGTGTGTGTGTGTGTGTGTGTGTGTGTGTGTGTGTGTGTGTGTGTGTGTGTGAGAGAGAGAGAGAGAGAGAGAGAGAGAGAGAGAGAGAGAGAGAGAGAGAGATGGGCGTATTTCTTTCGAATTTCTGTTGTTTACCGCACTTCGGCACTTTTTCCAAAACCCAGCAAAAGTTCCTCATTTTTCAACCGATTTTCACCATTGAGCCCTAATTTTCTTCTTTTATTTGCAGTATGCAATATTCTTTTTTGTTGACTTTATTTTGGTATTAATCATATGCTTGACACAATTTTTTACAAATCTCAAAACAAAAATCGCACAAAAATATATATACTTATAAATTGCGTCGAAACTATTACTCCTAGAATATTTCAATGTTCAGAGAATCGGTGTTGAATTAAATTTTGTTCCATTTGATAACAAAATATTTGAAATTGTATCACACGCGTTGGAGATATCCCATGTTAAGTAAATGTGTTTTTGTTCATTTATAAAAAAAATCAACTTTTATCCATATCTCAAAAACGGTTCTACTTTCATTTTTTTTGACGGCTTTTTTATATTTTGCATAAAACTTCACATTAGAAATGATGATCAGCTTACCGAGTTCATAAATGCTGTAAACTAGTGTTATTTGCAGAATTTCTGGATTTTTGCCGTTAAGGTATTCAGCATTTCGAAATTTATAAATCACTGGTTTTCTGAAATTCTGGAATTTTGCGATCACTGAATATATAAATATCGGCAGCAGGGTAGATGCACCCTTCTTTTTGGGGAAATGCTCCTTAAACTTTGGAAAAATGCTCCTTAGATGCGTTCGGATGCAATCGGAGGTATTAACCTTCTGGTTAGCGCTTGCCGGGTGTTTTGACGGGTCTTCACTTTCTTCAAGGTTGTATAGCGGAGCTTCGCTCTTCAATCTTCGAGGTAGTTTTGACGGGTTTAAATTTCATTTTGACGAGTCTTAATTTCATTTTGACGAATCTTAATTTCATTTTGACAGGTCTTAATTTCGTTTTGACGACTTTTAAATTCAAAAACTTAAAAACCGTCAAAACTATACAATCTTGAAGAAACTGAAGACCCTTCAAAACACCCGACAAGCGCTAACCAGAAGGTTAATACCTCCGATTGCATTATTCCGGGCAAACGCATCTAAGGAGCATTTCTCCAAAGTTTAAGGAGCATTTCCCCAAAAAGAAGGGTGCATTTACCCTTTGCCATAAATATCTGAATGCAAGATTTGCATTTTTAAGCATCTCTATTTCTATATATATTTTTTTTCGTTTCTGGATTTTTGGATTTTTGAATTTCTTTGGTTCAAAAACTTCTGGACATCTGTTTTTTTTAATATTCTTGGATATCGGAACTATCCCATGTTCTATTCCCATATTTTTATCCTTGGATATCTGAATTTGTGCTTTTCTGATTATTTATAATATTGAGTGTATAGATTTTTTGCTTTCTAGATTCTTAGGTTTTTTACCAGGATTTCAAAATTTATGAATGTATGGAACTCTGCAAGTTCTGGATTTATAATTTTCTTGATTTCATGAATTCTTGGCTTTTATTCCAAAATCCCACAATTTGTTTTTTATTTTAGAAATTCACATATCAATAAGATATGTGAATTTCTAAACAGGAATTTAAAATTATGGATTTTTTAGTTTAAAATTCCTGCTTTTTTAATGGCTAATTGTTTTAATTGCTGAACATCTGGATGTCCACGATTAATTTTGCATTTCTGGATGTCTGTTGGATTTCCTGATTTCACGATTTCATGTTTACTGGATTTCTAGAGCTTCTGCATTAATATACAGCTTTGACCCAACTATATCGCAGCTCCTCATCACATTGGAAGAGTATTAAAAAAAATGTTTAAATACTGATTTTTTCTCATTTATATTAAGAAGGATCATTGAAGCATATTCAAGGCCAATTAATCAACTAAAAAGAACGTAGGTTTTGTAGAGCATCAAAAAAATCTTTCGGGGCTCAGGTCAAAATGTATGCCAAGTTTTATTTAATTTTGCTAATTTTATTGATTCCTGGATTTCTGAGTTTGCACATTTCGGAATTTTGGGCGTTTGTGATCTCTGGATTTTGGAATCGATTCCTCTAGTGTGTTAAACTGGAAATTGGTGATTTTGGATTGAATTTGGATTGAATTTAGGATTTGGATTGAATTTGGATTGATTTGGACTGGATTTGGATTGGATTTGGATTGAATTTGGATTGCATTTGGATTGGATTTCGATTGAACTTGAATTGGATTTGGATTAAGTTTGGACTAGATTTGTTTAGTAAAATAAACGAGTTATGTTCTAAATTCGCTACGTTTTTGACTACGTCAAGTTTCCACGGAGAAGATGCACTTTGTAGAAAATCAATGTTATCCTTTATCCCTTTTGAGAATATGTGTCTGCCACTTTAGCTCTGAAATCCTAGTGAAGTCCCTTATCCATCTTCTTCTTAGCTTAAGCTTAGCTAAATTAATCACCAAATGAAAGAATTTCATGCTTGACTGAAGCTAACTCTGCAAATTTAAAAAACCACAACATTCCCACGAGCACGATGCATGGCTACGTTTGAACAAATCCAAATTAATTCGCAGTTGAATGCACTTTAACCTACCTTCCTCTACTTTACAGCTTCCATATGCTCCCGTTGCAACATCTGATTCATCTCCAGACCATTTTGCTTACCACGTCGGACCATTTCTTTTGTTTTGCACACAGCTTTTACCACAATGAAGTCGCCTATATGTAACCCGAACCAGAACCAGTAAACAACGGTTTAGTTACTCTTCCAAGTTATTAACTTCTGTAAGTGGTCAAGACCTTTCCTGACAGCACACAGCGTCGTCGTAAAGGTACGAACTTTTGTGCATTCATCTGAAAGCCTGGATCGGCAAGGTACGGCGGAGGCAGTGTCAATTGGTTCACCTATTCAAAACCTGTTGTTGCTCAGACTATGTTATAGAGTGCATACACACCACTCACGATGGCATATGGAAGCGGCTGGTTAAGGTTTGTTCATGGACGCAGGTGGACGGAGGGGAAGATCGTGCTCATCCATTGTGCACGAATGAATAAAATGCATTTTGCTGCCATATGCAAATTTGGGGCTTAATCTCTAAATAACAGTTGCTGACTAGGACTGGCTAGACCGGCGAAAGAGCTTTACCGTACCAATTCTACTCCTGGGTTGCTGATCGTCGTTGTGGGAGGCTTTCGACCCACTACTCGGTTGGGATCTGAACGTACAACACCGTCCATTTGTTGTTATTGAAATGGCGAGGAGAGGGACGGACGGTTAGCATTGCAAACAAATTCTCGAAATGTAAATAGCACATAGCCAGTCGCCCGGACTCCTTACTTGACCAGCCGCAGCCTCAGTCGTCATATCAAATCCGAAGGAATGGGGGATGGGGGTGTTATCTGTTAATTCAATCAATTTTAATTGAACTTTGAATTGATAATGGCTTGCCGCGTGAGCTCGCCGATCGTCTGATTGCAATGCTCGACAAGGTATTATTTGTTGATTCTATGGTTTGCCGTTTTGTTGCTCACTCTCATGGGAAGGCTGCGTCAGCTTGTTGGTTGAATCATTTATGGAATGCATTTTACTTTGGGAAACAATGCTTGGTGTTCAACAACGAAAGTATCATTATCATCTGTATTGAATTAAGGATTGAAATTTTAGCGATGTCTCAAATAATTAAATGAGTGAAAATTGATGCGATGCAGTTTCCACATCCCCGTTTTTCAATTCATTGCTACTGCAATCCATCTATTTTAAAACTCAGGTAGTTACTCAACTGGCCCCACTAAAAGCTCACTTTAATATCCATTACCGCCAAAGCAAATGTTTACTCGAAAGCTAATCGAATAATTGAAAGCAGTTCTGGAGTTGTTGGTACTGCCTGTTGTTTCCACCACCGACTGCCAACAGATATCACGCGTTGGAACTGGGCATTTGAATGCAGTCCCAGCTGTAGACCTCCGACCGTTCGTCGTCGGCTATGGCGTATTAATTTAAAACTATTAGCTTGGGTGATTGTTAAACAATTTCGGGCCGTCTGAACTTTCCCGTCGTTGAGAGTTTACTCGGTGTTGCATTCTGAATCACAATGTTTCGCACTCGTCCGTCGTGCTGTCCGAAGTGATGTTGTTCGCAGTTGTTTTACCAGCATTAAAATGTCAGTGATTCACAAATGGACGGTGGCGTTTGGCATTTCGAAGGGTTCAATTTACATCTCGCTACTCGGCACTTACATCTCTGAAGGTGTGGTGTGAGGTGTGAGGTGTGTCCAGTGTGACGAAATGAAGCGCAGCCTGGTCATGCCCTGCGTTACACAATCGATCAAATGTCTTGGGGTTGATTATGAAAGATGGTCAATGATCAGCAGAAATGGGTCAATTGTTCATGGTTAATAAATATTCGTAATTAGAATTGATTTCTTTCCGTTGGAACCAAAATCATCAATCACGAATCAACTCACAGTATATGGTCAATCGCCTCGGAAGAAAGCACCCGTCTTCTGTCGTTCATAATTCCGACCGACGAAACATCGCCTTCAGAGCATGACTTTCAATTTCCGGCAGCCGCACGTGGCTTCCCATTTCCCACATTACAGCCAAGTTTCATAACAATGCATATGAACTGATTCCATTTTTGGATACTCACGAGCTTATTAACCGTCGTCGCCGTGTAGATTCCCTGGATTTCGATAGTTCACCGTTCTTTTCCTGGGTGTTGTTTAGTCATTCGTAACCTTTAGAGCTGAATGTATTTATGTGCGGCAACATTCGTAATGATGCTGCTGCTGCTGCTGTTGCTGAGATCAACAGAAAGTACCAAACCAGCACGGTCCAATATTTGTTATTGTGCTGCAGAATGCTGATGAACAGAAAGACCTCCATCGACATGAGTGCGTTGGATAGAAAAGAAAAAAAGAGCAAACCACCAGTTGTGGGAATCGTATGCGAAGGGGATCAATACTCGCCAATCGCCGTCAACGCCAAAACGGGAGGTGGAACGGTTGAGATTTGTTGTGTTTATTCAATTGTTATGCAATCGTATATCGTTTTTGGAAGTTCGAGGATGGCGACGACGGAGATGGCGAGGATGATGTAGATGGTGTGCATTTCTGAGTCGAGTGATAGGACAATATTGAGCAAGGGCGATTGAAATAGATTCTCCAACATTTCATTATTGAGTCGATTTATTCACTGACTACCAAAACATTTAATATCAAAATTTTAAAAACTTTGCAAGTTAGAACTATTAAAAATTCAAGTCCAATATAAATCTTATATAAATCAAATCAAAAAATCAAATAAAAACCAATCCAAATCTAATCCAAATCCAATCGAAATCCAATCCAAATCCAATCCAAATCCAATCCAAATCCAATCCAAATCCAATCCAAATCCAATCCAAATCCAATCCAAATCCAATCCAAATCCAATCCAAATCCAATCAAAAATCCAATCCAAATCCAATCCAAATCCAATCCAAATCCAATCCAAATCCAATCCAAATCCAATCCAAATCCAATCCAAATCCAATCCAAATCCAATCCAAATCCAATCCAAATCCAATCCAAATCCAATCCAAATCCAATCCAAATCCAATCCAAATCAATCCAAATCCAATCCAAATCCAATCCAAATCCAATCCAAATCCAAATCCAATCCAAATCCAATCCAAATCCAATTTTCTCTTCATTGTATGAACATCTTTTTGGTCAAGAATATTTTTCGTGAAAAGATGTTTTTTGAACTATTTTGTTATTTTTTCTTAAAGTTTACATTAGTCAAGTCCGTTTTCGATTGATACTTTATACATATTCAATGTTGTAGTCCGATTAGTCCGATCATTAATAGAGTTATATTATATAATAAGTTATTATTACTAGAGTTACGATGGTTACTAGGGGTATGCAACATAATTCCCTCTCTTTTGCGGCTATTTACATAACATAGATGCGTCTTCTTCTAACTGGCTTTGGCACTATTTTCGACGAGCTTTCACCTGCTTACAAGATGGCATTCTATAGACTGTATTCGATGAAATTTGGACACACGCAATTGTTCGTAACTTTTTAGCGTGTGGGTAAAAATTATTGAAATTTTAACTGAATGTATTTCATTGTGTTGTGTCAATTGTGTAATGAGTTTCGTGAAAATCGGTCGAGTGATTTCAGTGATGGCTTCGAATGAAGAAATAGTGCGCCAACAAATTTTGGGCACTCACTTCGAAAACCCAAACGCTTCTCATCGATGGATCGGAAAACAGCTCGGAATCGCACATTCAACCGTATCTCATGTGATCAAAACGTTCAAGGACCGTAAGACAACCAAGCGGAAAAATTGTAGTGGCAAAAAACATGGCACATCAAATCCGGAGAAGGCCAGGATGGTATTGAACCAATTTAAGCTTTATCCCAACATTTCGATCAGGGATGTTGCGAAAAAGGCGAAAGTTTCAGTTTGTTTTGTGCAGAAAACAATGAAACGTTCTGGATTACATGTGTACAAGGCCCAGAAGGCACCGAACCGAAGCGATAAACAGAACTCGGTGGCCAAAACTCGTGCAAGAAAACTGTACAGGGAGTGGCTCACAAAACCGTTCTGCATTGTGATGGACGATGAGACCTACATTAAAGCCGACACCAAACAAATGCCAGGACATGAACACTACGTCGCCACCTCTAAGTTGGCCGTTCCGGAGATTGTACGGAAGAAGAAACTGTCGAAATTCTTTGTCTGGCAAGCGATCTGCGGATGTGGCAAAATGAGTCAGCCCTTCATCACCTCTGGGACCATCAACGGACAAATCTACAAGGACGAATGCCTCCAAAAACGACTTCTGCCCTTCTTGAGATCTCACGATGGCCCTACACTGTTTTGGCTGGATTTGGCATCTTGCCACTATGCCCGGCCCGTCTTAGACTGGTACAAAGATAATAATGTAGTTTTTGTACCAAAAGACGTCAACCCTCCAAACACTCCGGAACTTCGCCCAATTGAAAAATTTTGGGCAATCATGAAGGCAAAGCTCGTTAAAACTCCAAAACTGATAGAAAATGAACTTGAACTAAAGAAAGTGTGGTTAAAAGTAAGTAAGCAAGTCATTCTAATCATTGCCCAAAATTTGATGAAAGGGGTCAAGGCAAAGGTGCGGGCATTTGGGTTGGGAGAAGAGGTTCAATAAACCAATGATGTCAAAACTTAACCATTTAGTAGTACTTAATTTCCAGAATGTTTGAAAAGAATCGAGCTGAAGGAAAATTTTTGGTGACCTATTTTGTGTGTCCAAATTTCATCGAATACAGTCTTTAAGAGCACTTCCACAGTAATTAATTGAGGTCTTTCGATACCATCACCAATGCACGAGTTTGTATATTGCGTGGCAAGCACATAAATAAATCATAAATTTGAATAATATTACGATACATTACGCTCTGAATATTGTTTCAAATTTCTGTACAGTTTAATTTAGAAATTTCTCGTTCGCTTGGGGTTTTTTCGTGTTTGATCTCACAATAACAATAACAGACTTCAAAATTAAGTGGATGTTCTCTATCTTCATCAACTAAATCACAATAATCAAATCAGGATAACTATGTAAAAAACGTGCAAACACTGCACAGTGGGCATAATCGAGGCTGTAATTGGACTTATTTCCAATCCGGTAGTATTTATACATGAATTGATACTTTTCTATAAGAAAAAACGCCAATAAATCGATTGCCACCGATTTCATCCTGTGCAGAGCATGGGAAGTGGCCCATTTTGCCCCAGTTCACCATACATCGGTGTGTTTTTCAGTTTTTACTCCGATAAGTACAATTGCCGCTGTATTTTTGCCTTAAAAAGGGACATATATTATGTGAAAAACTCTGAGGAAATGGTTCATTTTGCCCTATTTTACCCTAAACATGTGTTTTTTTCAGTTTTTACTTCTACAACTATATTGGCCGCTAGATTTTTGGTACCAGTTTCATGCAGTGCCATCTAGTAGGTATACTTTTCAACCAGTTTAATTTCATGGTCTCCTAGTGAATTTACGATTGCGAGCCTCAAATGTTAATCAAAGGCGGCTCTTTGTGGTGTCGCTTACACTGAACGGAAACATCTGCACTAAATCGAATGGTTATTGCATTGACCGAGCCTTATACCAGTAAGCATTCGAAACTCGGATGATTATTCTTCGGTCGGATTCAAATGAATTTCATCCGCTTTGCATTTGTTATTAAAAAAGAACTTCGAAGTTTCGGCTTGAATCGATAGAGTATTCATTCAATGACAGGCTGATGTTTTGGTTAAGTGGATGCTGGAACGGGACATAAACAGCTGTCATTTGAACTCAAATTGAAGCTCGAACGTGCAGCAAAACTTTGCTTTTCGAAATATTGAATAGTGATATTGTGAAAGTTTACTTAAACTCTAATCGCAAGAAGCAGCGAGTAACGTGCAGTTTCTGATAGCGAGAGGTGTAGGCTGTGATTCAACTGTGTCTAAAGATGTGACGCTGGGTAAATGCGCATGGAAAGGAAACAACGACTGGCTAAATCAAACATTAGAGGTAAGGATTGCAAAATTTTTAGGAACGTATGGTGCTTAAAGATAATTTAAAATTTTATCTGTTTGTAATTTCACCAAACAACATGAGATATATTACAGTTTCAATAATTTAAGGTGAAGATACATGGAAGCTGTTGGGATCCGGGCGAAATAAAATGAGTGTGTAGTGCAAAACCAATGGAAACAAGAAGTAACAAATGCTCAGACAACTAAATAATATTGAAGGAAATTCTCCATAAAATCAAAAAATTTCTTCAGCGGATTTTTTAAAAACACCCGCAATAATAAGGCCTGTACTCGAAAAAAATGCACCAGACAAAAGTGTTCGTCATTTTATTTTAAGTCGGATTTTCTTGAAACTTTCAGGGAATGAACTAATACATATGGATTATGTTTCGGCATAATTACTTTATTCAATTTTCTTTACATCGCTGAAAGCCCCCACCTTTCCGTTAAGACCTCTCATTACATTTTGTGCAATGGTGGAGCCGACCTTTTTGGTCACTTTCATCCATTCTTGCTTCAACTCCAGCTCGTTCTTAAACACCTTGGACGATTTTCGCACTTTGGCCTTCATTATGGCCCAAAATCTTTCCACCGGACAAATCTCTGGTGAATTTGGGGGATTGGTGGTTTTTGGTACAAAAACAACGTTATTGTCTCTGTACCAATCCAACGTCGATCGCCCGTAATGGCATGATGCCAGGTCCGGCCAAAATAATGTCTCGTGGGACCGCAGGAAGGCCAACAGACGCTTCTGGAGGCACTCGGTGCGGTACATTTCGCTGTTGATGGTACCCGTTGTGATGTACGGTTTGCTCAGTTTACCGCATTGGCATATGGCCTGCCAGAGCAAGTATTTTTTGGCGAATTTGTCCACTTTCTTCTAGCTGTCATTTATTCAGTGTGTCTTGCCAAATTACCATAGATTTAACCCCGCTAGATTTTTTCTTGTGGGGTTATGTTAAGTAGCAGGTCTATGCCAATAAGCCGCAAAGCACCGATTCCCTCAAAGCAAACATATCACTCAAGCCATCAACGAGATTCAGCCCGATTTGTGCGCCAGAGTCGTGGAAAATTGGACTTTTCGGATGCACTCCACCAAGTGAAGCCATTTGAACGATGTCATATTCCATACATAATGGTATTGATAGGCCTTTCAAACAAAAAATAAATCTCGTGAATATCTCACACACAGTTTGTTTTAAATTACAAAAAAAAAATTACATGAGCTGTACTTGATAAAAGACTTAAATTTCGTGTCATGTAAATCAATATATGACTGAATTGTATGTGCAAATAGATGCAAATGCAATAAGAATGGTTGTCACTTAAAAGTAAACACAGAATGATGCGAAATAATATCTTGTGATCACGCCGGTTCGGTGCCTTGCGGACCTTGAATACACGAAGCCTAGCTCGTTTCATGGTTTGCTGAACAATTCAGGCGGAACACTTTGCCTTCAGAGTAGGGCTGGTAGCGGATATCTGGATAAATAATAGTGACTTTAGTGACTAAAATAATAAACATAGTGACCAAACAGAGACCAAATAGTGACCAAATAGTGACTAAAAAGTGATATCCAAATCTTAGTATTTTTTAATCTTTTATACATTTGTTGTATAATTACAGTAGAAATGAACTAAGTGAACACCCCGTTTGCAAAAATGAGAAATACTGCAGCGCAGTGTCATTTTTTGGATTTTTATTTTGTTAAGAAGTCTGTAATCAAGCGACTTTTTTTTCTCCACGACCTCCTGCACTTGATCCGCAGCTCGTTTTTGCGAAGCCTGTTCTTTACGCACGGTCGAAACGCCTTCTAGCATGGCCTGTGCTAGAATTACTTCTGACATATCTTGCTTCTCAATTCCTTTTTTGAGCCGTTCCTATGTCATGCAGCTAAATCTGTTTTCACTACCTTAGCCACCTACAGCCGTTTTCTTAGTAAACAACTAGTTACCTTAATTCTGTACTCGATACAAAACTTCGCATTTTAACAAGTACCATTCATCAAGAAGAAGATCAAAGTTAATCTGAATCGGAGTAACTTGGCGCTTTTCACAATATACTTGGAACTTTCAATGGAGGCAACGGCTGGTGGGTGTAGGTATTGGTAATATTTTAGAAACGAGTTTTGCAAACCAACCTTACTTAACAAGTTTTGCAACATTGCCAAAAAAAAAATATATATTCGATTTAACAGCAGTCAAGCAAAGTCAGAATAAACTTAAATAATTGATGAATTATGAATTTATAAAATCTTCTGCATCATAAACTAAGTATATTTGTTGGAGAAATTTCCCATCAAAATATAATATTAAAATGCACGAGTTTTAATGAAACTTTAAAACCATTACGCTTTTACTAACTGATCGAATTGCAGTGTTTCTCGATTTTACTTATGACCGAATTGAATTCGCTTGACTTTCGGGATACGAACTTTCTTTCGAGATACGAACAGTCAAATCTAAATTCAGAATTACTAAGTGAGTAACCGATAATAAGTCCTTTATCTGATTTACAATTCGTTCCCACTTTTCGTTCCCACTATTTGGATACCAAAAGGGTAGTCAGCTTTAGAAAAAACTGAATCTGACAAAATATTTTTGAAAAAAAAGTGAGTGTAAATCAAAAATGACTTGATATTTTGATTCTTTTTTGGACATATTATTTGCATATTGGATAAACGTTTTGAGTTTTTTACTCATATCCCATCAACATTTGCACAATCCAACATTTTACGAGCACTAATGCCCGCTAAGATTGAACTCGTTTTCTGGTAGGGAGCAAACGATTTGACTTTTGGCTTTCTTGCTTCGATTTAGACTCGGCCTACGCCATAATCAAACCGCATGCTCCCTACCATAAATCGAGCTCAACCGAAACGGCCATTTCTAAAGCCCTCGCGTTCTCTCTGCGTCGGATTTTGTTTTTGAAAAAAAAATCAAACCTGACGCGCTTCGTGAAAAAACGAACGTGTTCGGGGGAGTAAAAAATAAAATAATGTGTTTTGTTTTTAGGAGGGAGAATATATACAAATAAAAATGAATTGTTGTTTTGTATGTACGATTTAACCGATAAGGAGGAACGGGTTTTCAAGATTTTTTCGTTTTTGATCTCACAATAACAATAACAGACTTCAAAATAAAGTGGATTTTCTCTATCTTCATAAACTCAATCACAATAATCAAATAAGGATACCTATGTAAAATACGTGCAAACATTGGAACACCATGGAGTCCAGAAAGTATTGTGCATGCACGATAACTCCCATATTGCCTTAAGTACACAGCCTATCGCGTTGAAATGCCATACAACTCAATACATTACAATATTTTGGACTAAGGCAGCAGTAACTGAAACAGTTTCAATCTCACAAATGTAACAAAGCAGCGCCATCAACAACAGGAGTAACAAACATGTGTATGAGATCTTTCTAGGGGTTTTTTTTTTCATTAGGGCGAATCTAACATTGAGAGATTCTCTTCGGGCTCACTCTTTTTCATTCATTACAGCACCATTATAAAACTTTCGAGGCATTCTTTAGTACAGATCGAAACACAACCGAGCTGGTTAGCATACTCTACAAATAGTAAAATGAAAACCGTAAAGGTGATTGGAATATGAATGAAAGAGAAAGTAGTCAAAGAGAGTCTTTCAATGTTAGATTCGCCCTAATGGAAAAAAAAACTCTAGCTTTAATCAAAGCATTAGTTTATAAATATAAAGTTGGAGTAAATTTCGCTTGATTTCCAAAACTCATCGAGAAAGGCCACAGAAAATTAAAGTTACCTCGACCATCTCGACCCAACCATCTCCAGCTTGTTAAAATTTATAGGGAAGAGCAAAACCACTGCCATGCAAATATATGCTTGATTTAATAGAAACCCTGTCCCAAATGGACCCATACCGTCATCTGAGCCCAAATGATCCGAAAATACAAATGCCGGATTTCCTGGACCAAATCCGCCCCAGGTGTGATCGAATCCCTCCGATACAACACACGAGCCGAGGAAAAATACCGGAGTAATCCACTTGAAATTTAAATCCGTTCGTTTCAACAAGTCCCACTCGGGTAATCCTATTTTGACCAGCTGGATTCGCTTTTCACTCATATCACAGGGCCGCCGGCCGAAGGCAACGAGAAACAAACAACCGGGAGTTTTTGACCAGGTGCAGTGCAGCAGTCCGTAGGTCTGTGTTGTTATTTTTTTTGTTTTGTTTTTCATGTTTCTCGTAAAGCACGCGTCACTGGGCACAATCGTGAGTGAGCACAAGATTCGGAGCTGGAGGTAGAGAAGAACAGTTTTAAATCAGTTTATCCCCGAAAAAAAAAATGCATCGGTCAGCTCTTCCTAGCACATGGCTGGTCACGACGATTATTATGGTCCCACACGACAGAATCATGCCCGAGTCATGGGAATCGAGATTATCGTCAAGAGTGCTTTATGTTGCCGGAGGGTTGCATTTTGTTCGATCGAATTTGCCACTTCTTGTCGGACCATCCGATTCCGATGCAGAAATGTGCAGCAGCTTGGAAAGAACAACAACTGATGCAGTTCCCTCCGGTGGGAAATGGAAGGAAAACAAATCTCAAAACCACGGGGCACACTGAGTTTGCGGTGGAAATATTCATAGTTTTTCCAGGGAAAAACTGAACCCCAAATTATTCATGCTGGTGCAATGCACCGAGAAGTTGGAGCCCCGCAAAATCCAAAACGTACGATCATCGCTCACTATAACATCTCTACTTTTCTCGCCTGCTTCCGACTGTTTGCATTTCGGCTTAGTTTCATTCGCAGGAAGCCTTGGCTAAAAATGTTCTTCATAAAAATTTTGACAGCTGACAGCTGTTTAACACACAGAGGAACGAAAAAAACACATGTTTACGATTTCTGCTTCGCCACCGCTCGGCGTTTTTTCGAATGCAAGCAAGCATGCATGCATGGCGAGGTTGCCTTAACTTTGACGGTATGTTTTTGTTTTTCTTCCCTCCTCTATGTGTGAATCGGGTGTTGGTATACCGAGAAAATCACAAAACCCAAACAAGATGAGAAACGCAGTGTATGGCGGTACTTAATGCTGAATAGTGCATAAAATTCCCGATTTCGGTAGCACCAGCGCGGCTCGCGGTAGATGCGGTGAGACTTGAAAGATGCTGTTGATGTTGCTTGGCTCCTTTGCTAGACTGTTATGCTTCCATGTCTGCGGCGGATTATGCTGTCATAAATTTAAGTAACGCTTGTTTGTACGGGTAAAAACTGTTATCAAAATATTTTGCTTACGTTTTCCTTTAAGTAGCCTATTTTCGAGTGCATTTTTTATGCGTCTGGTTGGTGTTGAATGCTAGAGAGAATTAGGCTAGTAAAACAAGTTGAGGATAACAATCTCATATTAGGAGGGTGGCATGGGATTTAAATGCGAAACTTAAATATATCAGATGAATAATCAACCTAAATGATTTAAGGGGAAGGTTGGGAGCCATTTGGCCATCGACTCCGTTTCACCAGCTTCCAAACTTCTCTGATATTTCTCCGCTGATAACATTCACAGTTCTCCGCGAGAGTAATGCCAATCGGGATCATTCCAGCAACGGCCACGGAGGTCTCGTAGATTAGCACTCGGTTCTGAAAGCAACTCTTCAGAATTCTGCACAGGTAATCAAGGACCCACATCCTGTGCAGCGACTCGGAAATAGCCTCCCAGCTGGCGCTATAGAAGGCGTTCTTAACGTCGATCGTTGCAACAACGCAATATCGATCGCCTCTCCTCTTAAGTTTGGACAACTTTACGGCTGTCTCGACCACTGTCCGAATAGTATTCATCGTGGACTTCCATTTCCGGAAACCAAATTGCATCCTCCATAGCCCATGTTCACTCTCGGCAAATTTCGTCATCCTGTTGAAGATGATCTCCGGGATCTCCAGGAGATTCCCAAACATATCCAACAGGCATATTGGCCTATACGATACTGGATCCCCCGGAGGCTTTCCTAGGTTCAGCAGCAACATTAGCTTTTGTATATTCCGTTTCTGGGACTTCCTGTCAAGAGTTCTGCAGCACATCCCCGAACATGTCCGGAACTGCCTGAATCGCGCGTTAGGAATTCCATCCGGTCCGGGTGCCTTATTCACCTTGAGCCCTCTTTCCACTGCCAAAAGCTCCTCGTTCGAGGCTTGCCTGTCTTTAGCGTTACTTCTTTCTTCCTCGCCTCTTCTTGCTCTGAGACAACTTGCGCGGAGTCTGCTGAGTTGCTCATTTCACCAGTAAGCTGGACATAGCTTGTTCATCGGCTCAAATTTCCTCGGCATGGTTGCGTTGCATGTCCTTACTAACGTATTCGGCAGCTCATTCGCGTTTCGGTTCGAGAGTTCGTTGTCAAACCGAAGTGCCTCAACAAAGAGTTTTTAGTCGAAGACCTATGTTTTCCACATCCACTCGCAACTATTTGTCCTTCGTATTGTGACACAGTTTTGCTGGCCGATGCTATACCGAATCGCCAGAAAGTCGCTATGAGTATACTCCTCACACACTTTCCAGTACATATTTTCCATCAGCAACGGAAGATAACATCGATGACGGATTTACGACCATCCTTCCGGAAAGTGCTGACGATACCTACGTTCCATAGTGTAACTTCCAACTTTGAGTTTAAGGGAGGCTGCACCACTCTTAGCCCAAGCGTTGGTACATCTGCTGCCCCACTCACAGCCCAAGCTTTGAAGTCTCCTCCGATCACGAACGGTTTTCTTCCGATGAGCTTCTTGGCCGGTGCATCCAGCATCTGGTAGAACTGCTCCATGGTCCACATTGGAGGTTGACTGACTGACTGACTGACTGACTGACTGACTGACTGACTGACTGACTGACTGACTGACTGACTGACTGACTGACTGACTGACTGACTGACTGACTGACTGACTGACTGACTGACTGACTGACTGACTGACTGACTGACTGACTGACTGACTGACTGACTGACTGACTGACTGACTGACTGACTGACTGACTGACTGACTGACTGACTGACTGACTGACTGACTGACTGACTGACTGACTGACTGACTGACTTACTGACAAACTGACTCGGTTTAACCATGCTAGCGATTTTCATTTATCACTACTCGACTACTTCGGGCCAGTCTACGTTACAGTAGGTCGAAGTCTCACTAAAGGTGGATTTGCCTGGTCATCGGCCTAACAATTACAGCAGTACACATGCAGGTCGTGCACTCCCTAAGCACTGATGCCTCCATCATGGCCGTGCCTCGCTTCGTGTCTCGCTGTGGTCCCCATAATGAATTTTTAGACCTATTATTTACGAACTGCACTGAAGACTTTTGTGTGAGTACTTCATTGTCACCTTTATGGAAAAATGAAGTATTTCACACAGCAATTGAATATTCAATCTTCGTACATAATACTCACATCCCCAGCGACTGGGATTTCGAGGAAGTGCCGGAATATCAAAAAGCAAATTACGAAGAAGCAAAACGTAGACTATGTACAATAAATTGGCAGAACATAATAAGTATTGAAGGAAATGTCAACACTGAAGTAGGCAAATTTCATTCAATTATTCAGTACCTTATTTCAGAAACTGTACCAATGAAAAGAAGAAGGCGAACCCAAAACAATAAATTACCAGTCTGGTTCAATCCACATTTGAAACATTTAAAGAACAAAAAACAAAAAGCACACAAATTATATAAAAAGCAAAACTCTAGCACAAATTTGCAAAACTATTATGACATATGCAACCAACTTAACACGGCCATTAATTCTGCACATGAAGAATATAATCGTAAAGTCGAAACTGAAGTCAAATCATGTCCCAAGAATTTCTTCAATTATGTAAAAACGAAATTGAAAAATAGCAATTTCCCCCCAAGAATGCATTTTGACGGAAATGTAGGTGATAATCCTTCTGAAATCTGCAAGCTTTTTGCAGATTTCTTCCAAGAAGTATACACTACATTCTCCGAAGAAGACCGTGATCGCGACTTCTTTGCATTCATTCCTGAATTTTCCAACAATATATCTGTAAATCAATTACCTCCTCACGAAATTTTCAATGCACTAAAAAACTTGGATGCTTCTAAGGGACCAGGTCCAGACGGTATTGCACCCGTATTTTTAAAGAACCTTTCAGACGAACTTGCCCTTCCTTTAGAACTTCTCTTTAATATGTCTCTTAAGAGCGGAACATTTCCCACCATTTGGAAATCTTCTTATTTGGTTCCGATTTTCAAATCAGGCACGAAATCAGACATCCGCAACTATCGTTGAATTGCCATTATCTCTTGCATCCCAAAACTTTTTGAATCTCTCGTGAATGAAAATATTTTTCAGCAAGTAAAAAATCAAATTACAAGCAAACAGCACGGCTTTTTCAAAGGTCGCTCAACCACTTCTAATCTTCTTGAATTTGTAACTTTTATTTTGAATGCAATGGATAATGGCAAGCACGTAGAAGCACTTTACACTGACTTCAGTAAAGCCTTTGACCGAATCGACATACCATTATTACTCTTCAAATTGCAAACAATTGGAATGGAGCCTGGACTGTTATATTGGCTGCAGTCTTATATAACGCATCGCGAACAAATTGTGTGCTTTCAAAATATACTTTTCGAACCCCTCTCTGTCTCCGGGGGGGGCCCCCACGGTTCTCATTTAGGCCCTCTTTTTTTTTTTTTGTACATAAAAAACATTTCCTATATAAATAAAAAAATCCAAAAATATTTATATGCGATGAACATATCTTTCTATTGAAAAAAAAAATTTTGTGGGGGGGGAGAAAAACAGAAAAAAAATAATTTATTTTTTAAAACAGGGGGTGCTAAAAGCTTCTTTTAATTTAAAAAAAAAAATAATTAATCTTTAGTATAAAAAAAAAAAAAACACCTCGTACGGAAATATTTTTAGGAAACCAAAAAGTAGAAAAATGCAAAATAGTAAGGGACTTAGGCATTACCCTAGACTCTAAACTCACTTTTGTAGAACATTACAACACTATTATAAGTAAAGCAAATAGCATGCTGGGCTTCATTAAGAGGTTCAGTCACAATTTTCAAGATCCATATACTATTAAAATATTATACATTACATATGTCAGGCCAATTCTGGAATACTGCAACCTAGTATGGAACCCGTACTGTTCCATACACGACGAACGCATAGAATCCGTCCAAAAGCAATTTCTTTTATATGCCCTAAGGAAATTGAATTGGACTGTATTTCCACTGCCATCTTATGAAGCACGCTGCATGCTTATCAATTTACAGACACTTAAAGAACGCCGCGAATCTGCAATGCTTTTCTACGTCAATGACATTATTTCACAACGCATAAAATCAGAAGAACTACTCTCGCAATTGAACTTTTATAGTCCCAGTCGGCATCTTAGAACACGGAAATTATTCTTAGAAAAGTCGTACAGAACTAATTATGCAAAAAATGGCCCCATTAATCGAATGATGCGCCAGTATAACTTACATTGCGAAATCATCGGCATCACTATGTCTAAAGAACAAGTAAAATGTCGTCTAAAAGACAACAGAAATAATGTATAGTATGTAAGTAGAACACTGTAACCATTGTATGTAGTCTACATTGCTTGACGAAATAAATAAATAAATTATATTCAGACAACGGGACGTGCTTCACAGATGAAATCAAAAAACGGAAACACTCCCCGGCACTTACTTTCCCCCGCGGGACCAATATGTGGGCGATATTATAGAAGAACCGCGGCAGACTGGAGCCCCCCCGCGGACCCCCACCGACCCCCGCCGGGGGGCGGGAGAAAAAACACCCACGGCCCCACCAGCAGCCGCACAAAAACAAAACCAACAAAAACGGGGGGGGGTGGGGGGAAAAAACAACCCAACCCCCCCGACCGAACCCCTATTAGAGCAAATAAAACGGGCAACAAAAAAAAAGCGCCACGCCAAAAAAAAAAACACACAAAACATAAATAATTGGGGTACAAAAAACAAAAAAAAAAAAAAAAAAAAATAAAAAAAAAAAAACAAAACAAAATGCACAAAAAACCACAACCAAAAAAGGGAAAATCCGACTTCGTCCCACAGATAAATCGGAAAACACATGGGATTCCATCATTCGACGATGTCCCGGGTGGTGAAGTTCATTCAAGAAAACCGAAGACAGCTGATCCGGTGAAGGCAAGGAAAGTGTTGAATCTGTTCAAGCGTCGACCACACCTTTCGATCCGCGATGTAGCGAAGAAGGCAGAGGGTTTCCTCTAGTTTGTCGAATAAACGATGAAACGTGCCGGCCTCCACGTCTACGTCTAAGGTCAGGAAGGCACAGAACCAGCACGACAAATAAAGCAAAAAGTCAAAACTCACGCCAGGAATATGTACCGAGAGTGGCTGACGAAACCAAGGTGCGTCGTGAGGGACGGCGAGACTTACATCAAGGTGGACACAAACCAATTGCCATTGTTTTATGTTGCCACATCACGATTGACCGTTCCTGAGCAGGCTAGGAAGAAGAAGGTAGACAAATTCGCCAAAAAGTTCTTGGTTTGGCGGGCGATCTGAGGGTGTGGAGAGATAAGCCAGCCATACATCACGACGGGTACCATCAATGGCCTAATCTACAGAGATGAGAGCTTACAGAAGCACCTGCTGCTTTTCCTGCGGTATCATGGAGAGGCACTATTTTGGCCGGATTTCGAATTCTGATTAGGTTAGGTTAGATTAGGGATAGCAGAGATAGCAATTATGTTTTTGTACCAAAAGACTTCAAAACACAGAACTCGCCGGAACTTCGTCCGATTGAATAGATTTCGGCCATCATGAAGGCCAAATTTCGTGAACCCCTAAAGTATTCCAGAACGAGCTGGCTTTGAGGAAACAGTGGGTAAATGTATCAAAAGAAGTCGGCCCCAGTATTGCCTAAAACTTTATGAGTCAAGGGCAAAGGGCGGGGAGGGAGATCCAATAAACCAATGAGATAAAAACCTAACCATAAAGTTTTACACTTTGATTGTTGTTTTTGTTGTATTCTCCTAATGCGCGGAGTAACGATTTCTAATGATGAAATTTGTCAGAAGCAAATAATTTCTGCTAGAGCCTAGAGCTCCTAGAGCCTAGACTCCTAGAGCCTCTCATGTTGATGGGAAATCATCTGCTTCTGACAAATTTCATCATAAAGTTTTAGTTGAAGAAATTCCGACTAAACATGAAATTTTGGCAACCATTTTTGAGTGTATAATTTTTTTTCGAGTACAGTCTTTACTCCTGGAAAAGCAATGATTTCCGCTTCAGATACTGGTTTCCACTATCAACTCGGTTGCAGGTTTGCATAGTTTTTTTTATTATTCATTTATTTTCCGTCGGCCTATTTCCTCACAACCTGGTGACAACCACCGAAGCCAGGAAGACGACTCCACCACCTGGACCCTACATATCGCACTCATCAACACATTAGCCGGGACCAACGGCTTTGCTTCCCTGACCAGATTTTTTCACCTCAGAAAAACCACCGACCTCGACTGGGATTGAACCCAGACCCACTGGGGTGGATTTTCATAGTGTTACTTTAAATTCAACAACCTCATTGTCGAAAAACTGAGCTAAATAGACTACAGGCCTTGTTTTCCGGAATGGAATTAGGTAGCACACGTACGTTTTCAACATTTGCTCCATTGGATTCTTGGGACCAATCGCCTTTCTTCCAGTCAACTTCATCATCGTCTGAGGGGTCTACGACGGAATAACCTTTGTCTGAATGATCGTCATCTGATGTGTCGATATCGGGTTCAGATATTTCAGAAGCCATAGAATCTTGAATAGTTGGATTCCATAATAAAGGAGTATACAATAGCAATACCAGAAAAGGTGAGCATAATAAAGGGTGTTGCGAACAAAATTTGGTCGACTTAAACTTGACGCATTTCCTTTCATCGTGCATTAAACATGTTTGCACACCCCTCATTTTGAAGATGTGTGCGTGTAGCATCATGCCTCTATTTTAATTTTGAGATTAGCACTTCAGTTATCAAAATGTCGTCGAAGGAAGAGAAGCAACGCATCAAAATTTTGCACGAGCATGGCGAAAATCCAAACTACTCTCACGCCAAGTTGGCGAAATTGTTGAATGTGGCTAAATCAAATGTTACCAACGTATTAAAAGTGTTCGGTGAACGTTTGTCGACAGCCAGGAAAGCTGGATCGGGGGGAAATCGAAAGCCGGAGGCCACAGCGACGACTAAAAGAGTTGCCAGCTGTTTCGAGAGGAACCACAACCTCTCCATCCGAGATGTCGCAAAGAAGCTGGGAGTCGTGCCTTCAACCGTGGATAGAGCTAAAAAACAAGCTGGACTGTCGACTTACAAGAAAATTGTGACTCCAAATCGCGACGATAAACAAAACACGTCGGCCAAAGCACGATCGCGAAACTTGTACACGACGATGCTGACGAAGTTTGATTGCGATGTAAGTTGCGATGAAACTTACGTCAAGGCAGACTTTAAACAGCTTCCTGGACAGGCATTTTATACGGCAACCGGACGGGGAAAGGTCACAGATATTTTCAAGCACATTAAACAAGTTCGCGAAGAAATATATGTTGTGGCAGGCCTTCTGTACCTGTGGCTTGAAGAGCAACGTTTACATTGTGACCGGAACCGTCAACCAGGAAATTTATCTGAGCGAGTGCCTACAAAAACGTCCACTGCCATTTCTGAAGCGACACAATTGTTCCGTTCTATTTTGGCCGGATTTGGCATCTTGCCATTACGGGAAAAAGGCCATGGAGTGGTATGCTGCCAACAACGTTCAAGTGGTGCCGAAGGACAAGAACTCTCCCAACACGCCAGAGCTCCGCCCAATCGAACAATATTGGACCATCGTAAGCGGAACCTTAAGAAGACTCAAAAAGCTGTTGTGAGCGAGAAACAGTTCAAGGCAAACTGGCATTCTGATCGTCTCACACACATTACTGTTTGATCAAATTTTGATCGGAACACCCTTTAGCCCGAAGAGGTGGTTAGACACTTGTGATTCTTTTCAATGCGGGTTATGCTTGAGAAATAGTATGAAAATGCTTACGTTTATTGGTGTTCGGTCCCATCGGCTTTAGCAGCACCATCTGAATCGTCACCAGCATTGAAGATGACGATCAAAAATGAATCTTTTTTGCTTTTGAAGGTTAATTTCGGATCTGCTTCAAGGTCATTCTCAAACAAATCAACATTTTCTGGCAGTACACAAATCTTCTCCAGCTACTTTTCAATTTCGTCGTCCGATTTGGTTGCCGGTATGTTCGGCATATGTTAGTTAAATCGTAAATCAGTAATTAGCAACAGTACCTGCATTTTTCATCACATAGCATTGTAATTTTTAATAATCACTACATTCAGTTTTCTATCAAAATAACTACACAATCTAGCAAGGTGAGCCAAAATAACAAATTTCAACTCAAAAACATACCACTTTGTCGAATTTTAATCGATGTTTCAATGAACATCCGCTTGCCTCTGGCGCAGTTTGGCATTGCCCGGGTAATGATGCCTCCAAAGCACGACTATTGGATACCCTAGTGGCCCGAGGTAGACAACCCTTCCACGAGGTAAGAGATGTTTGGGGAATGCGTGACCTCCCCTACATGCAAGCGATTTACGAATTCCTTTGTTTGTCTGATCTAAAAGTGTAATGTCTTCACCCCCTCCCCTCCAGTCTAGTAAATTTCCTGCCATTGTGTCCCAGTTATACTATCCTTTTGTTTCCGTGGTACTTGTACCTGCCCAGCAAGCTGTGGTCACCCATCTGCGGCTTAAGTCCTGAAAGGGACTACAGGGACCGAGGATTTGGTAGACGTCGCAGCCATGAGCAGCAAATAATACCTTCAATAAGTTACCTGCCTAGCCCCTTCCAAACGATAATGTGACCCGTTAACCTCGAGCTAGCCATGAGTATTTTTTTTTTAATATCTTTATTATCGTGGCTTTCAGCCTCCTGGGCTGGTTTGCCACTTAGCCACGAGTAATTGGCACCCCATTTTTACTAAAATTGAAAAATAATACATTGTTAATAACAATATTGAATATCGGCTCTGTAAAGTGTTACACACGCCTAAGCCTAACAAATAAACGAACTAATTAAAAAAAATCCACTAGCCTCCTGAAAATTACGATTTGTTTGCATCTTAGATTGACATTTCTGGCTCAGAAAAATCTGCAGTGTTGGATCCCAAGATACGTTATATTGCCACCACAGTGAACAGGAAAAAACTGTTGATGGCTATATAGTTGCCACTGTCTTAGTGCTTGGAGCGCTTCTTGGGATGCCGTTTTTGGTGACATTTCTTTGAACCTTTCTGACGAAGCAAATTACAACATAAGTTCCGGGACCCCAAACTGCTTCGGATCATAATCCGATCTCAGTAATATTGTTGCCAAATTACAGCTACAAAAACAACCCATGCAGCCTGCAAGCAGTTCTACTTAATAAACCCCTTTCTAATAATGGTTCTTATCCTCCCGTAATTAATTCCCTCTCGTGTTCACGAGCTCGGCATGCGAAACGAGAAGGCGAGAAAGCGTATCGCATCTGCAACCGATACCCGCTGCTTATGTGGATCCTTAACCATCTGACGCGGGGTATTATTTTCGGATTGGCTGTTCTTCTGCTTGGGAGCTACTCGTCTTTCATCTCCACAGATCTAGCCTTTTCCCCTTTTTCCTTCGTTGCTCAATGTCGCTCTCACCACCACCACCACCACGCATGCAGCATAGCGACCGCTCGCGAGCGTATCGATTTCCCGAAATCCAAAAGAAACGTTGAACAAAGAACATAAATATAATAATCGTGAAGCTGTCCATTTGTCTGCCCGGCAGATGTTTCTGATGAATTTGATACCAATTTGGAAATGAATTTGTTCCTTTCACGTCGCACGCAGAACCGCAGAAACGCAACTTCATCGGTTTTTCGACGAGGAAGAAAATAACTTGATAACATAGGAAAGCATCATCATCATCATCGGAGAGTATCGAGTGGCAGCGGTTGCCTAGGAGTTTGGGTTATGATATGATCAATTAGAAGCAATGTTGATGCTTGAGGAAGTCAGTGGGGCAGCAGAAAAAATAATCTGATGACAATATCACTCATGGGAGTGGCGAAGGCAACCATGAGAGGAGAGATAAGTTTCTCCAGTTGGTCATGGGTGACCCAGTTCGCAGGGCATAATGGGACTGTTTTTCGATATGAGTTCATACATTTGTACTGAGGAATTATGTTCGAATGGGAATGATATTATTTTCTATGAACAAACAAGCAGACTCATAAGGGCGTCACCGACAATTTTCCGGAGGGTGACAGATTTAATTCAATGTGTTTTGGACATCTTCTTAACTCCAGAAGCAATATTCCAAATGCTGCATCTCATGAAAGAAAAAACTTAGGAATCTGAAAATTTGTGACTTTGGTTGTGAGAAGTTTTATGTTTATTTTGAAAAAAAAAAATGTACTACATGGAGCATCACGACATACTTATGCAAGTGCAGTATTTACAACAGTAACGAAATTGTTTTCAAACTGTCTTTAAAACTATTGCACGCGTAAGGAAAATGTTTATTGGAAACAACCTCAATAAGCCTCAATAATCCGATCCTATTACGAAAATGAACCTAGTGATTCGAAAACACTTTTCAGTGCTGACGTCGGTGGTGTAGTAGTTAGAATGATTTCCTTGTCTCACAGTCAGTCTGATATCAATTCCATTCGCCTTCTTTGGGATTTTCTGTGACGAAAAATCTCTGATCACGTCTTCCTTGGGAAGGAAACTAAAACCGTTGGTACCGGCCCATGTGTTAATGGGTTTGATATGTAGGGTCCAAGTCCGGTTCAAAGTCACGTAAATAAGAAACAAGAATAACAACAACATTCTCAAAACGATCGCAAAGCAGTCTCACTAATAAAGCAAGCAGAGCCAGCCGCATAACCTCCTTCGATCTAAACCAAGCAGCACCCACACGCTCAGCCTATTTAACTTAGTTTTGAGTCGTTTTTGACTCACTTTCGTCAATAGTGGAGTCACTCAAATTTGAGTAAATGTTACTGGGATTGACAAGTCGACAAATCAAAAACATCGACTACAATCAGATGGATGTTTTTGATTTGTCAACTTGTCGATCTCAGTTACATTTACTCAAATTTGAGTGACTCCACTTTTGACGAAATTGAGTCAAAATCGATTCAAAACTGAGTCCAAATTGTTGGCCGTGCATCAGCTGCAGTGAGAGTTTTAAGAGTTGTTTCTCAATGTGAGAGTCCATTTTACCCAGTAGCATGGGAACTACGACTCAGTTTCGTAAAAAGTGAAGTCACTCGTAGACTGAGTAACTCCACTTTTTACGAAACTAAGTCATAGTTCCCATACAACTGAGTAAAGTGGACTCTCACAATGAGTTCAATTTGCGGCCGTGTAGCCGCATCAACACAAAACATCCCGCACTGCCGACTACTTCCCACGCGAGAGTTTCTCTCATTGAAGTGAGTCAGCATACGGCGTGGTTTGTTCTGACCGACAAGAGCTAGCCTTCGTTCACGACACACTCCACACGGTACTGAGTTGCTGTGGAGTTACTCATTCTATGAGTGACTCCACTTTTTACGAAACTGAGTCGTAGATCCCATGCGACTCGGTAAAGTGGACTTTCACGTTGAGTTCAATTTGTGGCCGTGCATCAGCAAACGTTGGTTTGCTGACTTCAAACGGGATCGTAGAGACACCGATATTACAGAACGCAGTGGACGTCCAAATGAGGCGGTTGCACCAGAAAACGATTTGAAGAATTATCAAAACTCAAAACGGCGCTAAGAAGTCTGTGCAGAATCTTATGATGAACGTTTGCAAGAAAGTGCGCCAGCTAGCATACAATCGAGAACACTAACCTGATGTGCTATGCTGATGTTAACAGTATCTATATACAGGGTGCGGCAGAAAATAATGCGAAAATGTTCAAACTTGTGTATTGGGTTAATTCGTGTAGCTAGTGACTAATTTCTGTCGAAAGTGTATTTGTTTATGTTTACTTTCAAGTGCTGCATCCAAACATTCTATTTGTTTTATTGCAAATTCGTCAAAATGTTCGCGAAAGAAGTGATCACCAGTTTGTTGCTCGCCCAGAAGAAGCCGAAAGAGATTGCCAAGGTGGTAGGGTGCCATTTGGCAACAGTTGACCGCATAAAAGTATCCCTGCAGGATGGACCTAAGCAGCGGAAGCCGGAAAGCGGACGTCCGTGCTTTCCACGCACGTCGAACGTGATCAAATCGGTCCGTGCAAAAATGGCTCGCAACCCGGTGCGTTCCGTAAGAAAACTTGCAAAGGAAGCCAATATTTCGGAGAAATCCATGCGAAGAATCGTCAAAGAAGACCTGCATGCATCTTCCAGAGCCAGAGTGAAACGCCACTTGATTACGGACCGGGTCAAGGAACTACGAGTGACTCGTTCCAAGAGATTGCTTTCCTTGTTGAAGAAGGAAAAAATGATAATCCTGTTCCCCGACGAAAAGCTTTTCAGCATCGACGCTGTGGCCAACAGCGCCGTGTCACACGTCCAATCGAACCCAACAATGTACAGTGGGAAAAAACGGACCCAAATTCCCACAGATGAGACGCCGCTGGATTGGCTGCTTGAAATATATCATTACTTATGGGAAATTTGCCAAAAAATTGAATGGTGCTGGTTTCATTCTGCGCCGGGTCCGGGAAATGGTCCATTTTACCCCATTTACCCCTAAAAATTTGTCTTTTTGAGTTGGCACACATATAACTAAAAACGCCGCTGAATTTTTTGCCCGCATAGAAGCATATTTCATATAAAAACTCTTGGAAATCGAATGATGCAAGTTTCATTCAGTTTTAAGCTCGGAAAGTGGCTTATTTTGCCAAATTTCCCCATTAATTTGAGATTTTCTTGTTCGTACCCTTTCAGCTACAATCGCTGCCAAAGTTTTTGACTGAAACCAGCCTATCTTACGAGAAAAAGTCTAAGGAATCGAATGGTGTTGTTTTCGTTTAGTTACAGAATCGGGAAACTGTCCATTTTGCCCCATTTAACCCTATCTTTGTGTGTTTTCAAGTTTTTATTCATATATCTACAATCGCCGCTGAATTTTCTACATGAAAAACACTATGTCGTACGTGAAAAACACTGAGAAATCGAATGGTGCCATTTTCAGCCTGCGTCGAGCCCGGGGAACGGTCCATTATTTTTTTTCATTTTGTTTTTTTTTTTTATATTTTAATTCAGCGGTGTTTTTAGTTATAAGGGTGCTAACTCAAAAAGATAAATTTTTAGGGGTAAATGGGGTAAAATGGACCATTCCCCGGGCTCGACGCAGGCTGAAAATGGCACCATTCGATTTCTCAGTGTTTTTCAGTGTTTATTTCAAGCAGCCAATCCAGCGGCGTCTCATCTGTGGGAATTTGGGTCCGATTTTTCCCACTGTGCAATGGTTGAACGTTAACATGAAGTTTTGGCCGAAGGATTTGTGGCCCCCTAGCAGTCCAGATCTTAATCTGTTGGATTATTCGATTTGGGCACGAGCCTGCAAAACATCACACCCTAGTGTGAAAACCCTGAAGTCAACCATAACACGCACATGGCAGTCAATGTCGGAGGACTACGTCCGAAAGGTATGCTCTGGCCTCCGGCGTCGGCTCGAGGATGTTATTAATAAAAATGGAGGACACATTGAATAAATTTGTTAAAAAGGACTTTCTAAAGATAACTGCACTCGAAAATGTTGATATTATTGCTTCAATTAGTTGAAAATGGGATTTGAAAGAAATAGATCAAATTTTCGCATTATTTTCTGCCGCACCCTGTATATAAAAATGAATTTTTGTCTGTCTGTCTGTCTGTCTGTCTGTCTGTCTGTCTGTCTGTCTGTCTGTCTGTCTGTCTGTCTGTCTGTCTGTCTGTCTGTCTGTCTGTCTGTCTGTCTGTCTGTCTGTCTGTCTGTCTGTCTGTCTGTCTGTCTGTCTGTCTGTCTGTCTGTCTGTCTGACTGAATGACTGAACCTTGTAGACTCGGACACTACTGAACAGATCGGCGTGAAATTTAGTATGGAGGGTTTTTGGGGGGGGGGGAGGTTCTTTAAATTCCCATCTCTGAAAGGGGGGGCTCCCATACAAATGAAACACAAATTTCTGCATAACTCGAAAATAAATCAAGCAAATGGAACCAAATTTGGCAAGTGAAGGTTTATGAAAGTTAGAAAGTTAGAAATTTTTTCTACATAACTCGAGAACTAATCAAGCAAATGGAACAAAATATGGCATGTGCAGGTTTTTGAAGTCAAGAAATGTTTCCATGGTGGTTTAAGACCCCTTCTCGCTCTGGAAGGGGGCGCTATAATACAAATGAAATGTAATATTTTGCATAACTTAAGAACTAAACAAGCAAATGGAACCAAGTTTGTCATGTACAGGTTTTTGAAGGAGAGAAATATTTCTATGGTAGTTTGAGACCCCTCCGCCATCTGAAAAGAGGGGAGGCTTCCTCTTGAATGAAACACAAATATCTGAATAACTAGAGAAATGATCAAGCAAATAGAACCAAATTTGGCAGGTGGAGGTTTTTGAAGGCAAGAAATGTTTCTTGGTGGGATTGAGACCCCTCCGCTCTCTGGAACCCCCTTCCAGAGATAAAGTGCGATATTTTCGGGGGGCAGGGATGACCGCCGGGGTAATAGTTCGTCTTTTGGGAGAGTACGTACGGTATGGTCGGGCTGGGGTCCGGGGGCGGGGGGGGTATTTTTTTAAAAAGAAAAAAAGATACTAAATAAATTTGTTTAAAAAGAATTTTTTAAAATAAACTCACAGTAAAAATTTTTTTTTTGTTTATTAATTGTAGATGGGATTTAAAAAAAAAGATCTAATTTTTTTTTATTTTCTGCCGCACCTTTTTTATAATGAATTTATTTTTTTTTTTTTTCTTGTCTGTTCGTCTGTTTGTTTGTTTGTTTGTTTGTTTGTTCTGTCTGTCTGTCTGTCTGTCTGTCTGTCTGTCTGTCTGTCTGTCTGTCTGTCTGTCTGACTGTCTGTCTGTCTGTCTGTCTGTCTGTCTGTCTGTCTGTCTGTCTGTCTGTCTGTCTGTCTGTATGTCTGTCTGTCTGTCTGTCTGTCTGTCTGTCTGTCTGTCTGTCTGTCTGTCTGTCTGTCTGTCTGTATGTCTGTCTGTCTGTCTGTCTGTCTGTCTGTCTGTCTGTCTGTCTGTCTGTCTGTCTGTCTGTCTGTCTGTCTGTCTGTCTGTCTGACTGTCTGTCTGTCTGTCTGTCTGTCTGTCTGTCTGTCTGTCTGTCTGTCTGTCTGTCTGTCTGTCTGTCTGTCTGTCTGTCTGTCTGTCTGTCTGTCTGTCTGTCTGTCTGTCTGTCTGTCTGTCTGTCTGTCTGTCTGTCTGTCTGTCTGTCTGTCTGTCTGTCTGTCTGTCTGTCTGTCTGTCTGTCTGTCTGTCTGTCTGTCTGTCTGTCTGTCTGTCTGTCTGTCTGTCTGTCTGTCTGTCTGTCTGTCTGTCTGTCTGTCTGTCTGTCTGTCTGTCTGTCTGTCTGTCTGTCTGTCTGTCTGTCTGTCTGTCTGTCTGTCTGTCTGTCTGTCTGTCTGTCTGTCTGTCTGTCTGTCTGTCTGTCTGTCTGTCTGTCTGTCTGTCTGTCTGTCTGTCTGTCTGTCTGTCTGTCTGTCTGTCTGTCTGTCTGTCTGTCTGTCTGTCTGTCTGTCTGTCTGTCTGTCTGTCTGTCTGTCTGTCTGTCTGTCTGTCTGTCTGTCTGTCTGTCTGTCTGTCTGTCTGTCTGTCTGTCTGTCTGTCTGTCTGTCTGAACCTTGTAGACTCGGACACTACTGAACAGATCGGCGTGAAATTTAGTATGGAGGAGTTTTGGGGCCGGGGAAGGTTCTTAAGATTCCCATCTCTGAAAGGGGGGGCTCCCATACAAATGAAACACAAATTTCTGCATAACTCGAAAATAAATCAAGCAAATGGAACCAAATTTGGCAAGGCAATGTATGAGTAAAGCTCATACATTTATAAGACCCGGGACTTTTAAGCCCATCTGATACAATGACTTGATGCGGACAATCAGTGGTTATAAGAGCCTAATCAAGCCAAACAGAGAGCAGAACCCGTTTCTGTCGGATTTCGTTTCCGTGCTACAATGAGTGGTATGTACTACGACATCATACATCACCATACATGCAAACTTTATATGTTTAAAAAAATTAAAACAGTTACAGATTTAAAAAAAATTAAACAGAGTTACAGTTCAAATTCTATTCAGTTTTTGGTTTAAGTGACGAACCAGGACCAGGAACCGGGAACGAACCAGGATGTTCAAAAAAAATCTTGTATTACGATAAAACTGAACACACTAAGTTTGGTTAGCGTCAGCGTTGACAATAGGGTTCATCATCCGTCAAATGACAGGTGTAAAGCAAATCAAGGTGCTTTTCTAAAACGTTCCACTGTAATTAATTGGGAGCTATCGGTACCAACTCCAAAACATGCAATTGTATATTGTCTGGCAAGCAGAATGATAGAGTCGTAATCCAGAGAGGTGGAGAGTATATTTCCAAACCGAAAGATTTTCTCGAACGGACGGGAATCGAACCGCCTCCGGATTGTTAATATCGTGCCTTTGCCGACTAAGCATCAAACATCATAGCTCACCATAAAAATACTTACACCAATCAGTTCAGTTCTTTTTTGAAGAAAATGTGTTCGCAAAACCAATCAAGTTCGAAAATCCCCTTCTTAAGTTTTCCATTGAACCATGACCAGGTGCACTCATCCGAAACATCGCCACAACAATGAAACCATATCACCGCCACACTCTGTTCCATTTTCCCTGTTCGTGGAGTATATACAAAATCACGACCAGTTCGCATATTAGGGCAATTCACCATCAAAGATGTCAGCAACCGCAGCAGCACATTTCACCCACAAGAAACCGAATCACCGAATCAAGATCTCCCACGAAGTGAAACCCGCTGATGCAATTCGTGGTCGTCTTCTTCACTACCACCACCAACATCGTCTTTACCATCGCCACAGGATCGAAATCCAAATAAGTGTGAAAATGCAACAGCTCTGCCATCGTCATATTCGCCGGCAAATCTTGGAAGATAAGTGGCACTGAAGCGTGAATTAACCCGCGACCAAAGCGGCGGCAATCAACTCCGGTTGCAAGAAGAGGCAATGGAAATTATAGACTTTTGGAAGCCCATTTGTCATTGTTCTGTTCCCTTTCATAGGTTCATAATTCGCCGCTTCTCGAGAATTATTCATCCGGATGTGCGGTTATGGAAGTTTGTCTTGTACCTATTGAGGTGACTCCGAGCAGAAGTAGATCGGAAATCGGTGGAAATTGTCACGGAGTTCGAGTACTGCAGTGGCACATATGCATGCACACATCCCGGAAGATAGCACAGCTCCAGTTAGTAATAGGATATCCCTCAGTGGGGGCAAACATGTGGCTGTTGGTGGCTAGATGCGACTGGGAAACGGATAATAATAATGAAATAATAACAGAGAGCATACATAGAACACGGAGGCTTGTTCGTGCCGGATCGTGTCGAATGGTTCGATTGTATTGAAAGGCGAGGTATTGAAGTGCTTGCAGTTGAGTGCATATGGGTTCTCTTTGGTTCGTCGATTGTTCGACGAGACCGGCTGGGAAAAGGTATATGCTCTTTTCAACTGTATCTTTATGAGTTATGACTTTTGGAATGAATGAAAACAAATTTACGGTCTCTTAATTAGAATGCAAGGGGTATTGTTCTCCTTTTCGAAAGGTGTTTGCAATGGGTGTTTGTTTGGATCGGGGGAGATTTTATCGCTGGAGACACAAATAATTCACGTTTTATGCGTTGGGCTTGGCAGAAAACATGAGCTATCGGAACGATAACTAGCTATGTTTTGATGAAGTGCGTTTGTCAACTTCGCTATTGTTGATTCAGAAACCATTCAATTGTATATTAAAATCATGCACAGTTAATTTAGATTTCGTTCGTTATAGAGCTGATAATTCAAATTTCGGACAAACATTTGAAAATTTAGATTTATCCTCGATCCAAGCAGCCTGTGCGATTCAAACGAAAACATGTAATGGTTGTTTGTTTGAACCAATTTTCTCGCTACCGAACATTCTAGTTAAGGTGATTTGCATCCCAACTGCAAATTTTCGAAGCCACAAATCTAAGAAACTACGATGATTTCATAGTCCAACTTAGGACTCTTGCTGCACTGCAGCAAACAAGTCTTAATGATTTGGCATGTGAAATCTTTATAGTTTCTTAGGTTTGTGCTTTCAAAAATTCAAAGTGGCGATGCAAATTGGTCATGGTGGCGCCATTTTTTTGTATTCCTGCAACCTTCACCTTAAGCGCACCTAATCGGCAACCTGTTTCATTTCGAACTGCGTATTAGAGAACTTTTCTATTGACAGGAATTCCTAATCAGTCACAGCAAACCACCATTTCAACAGTGCAATCGTAATATATTAGAACGCGCAAAATTACGAATGCAATAACGCTGGAAATCTTGCCCATTATCATCGACGTGCTCGATTCCTGCTAAATTCAGTATGTTTGCTGCTCGAATGCAAAATTTGTGCTTCCGTGGAAATTGAATTTAACCGTGTTTTCGACGCGGATGTAGTGAATTCACTTTGATGTGGAATAAAATAATACGGATCATGTTCTGGAAATTGAAACATGTTTGATTTGGAATAGTTTCATTTCATATGTCAAATGAGTTGACATAAGCATTTGAAATGAAAGTTAAATCTTCATGGTTAGCGTACGCCAAATATTTTCAAAGCACGACGGCCAGAGCAGCGATCCCGGAGGCTGTACCCGACGATGCTGACGAAGTTTGACTGCTTGGTAATGGACGACGAAACCTACGTCAAAGCCGAGTACAAGCAGCTTCCGGGACATGAGTTTCATACGGGAAAGGAAGGGAAAAGGTAGCAGATATTTTCAACACACGAAACTGCCAAAGTTCGCAAAGAAGATATCGGTCTGGCAAGCCATCTGCACCTGCGGCTTGAAAAGGAGCATTTTCATAGCTTCCGGGACTGTCAACCAAGACATTTATGAAAGAGTGTTTGAATAAACGTCTGCTGCCTTTCCTGAAGAAATACGGTTGTTCCGTACTGTTTTGGCCGGATTTGGCATCTTGCCATTACGGTAAAAAGGCCATGGAGTGGTACGCCAACAACGTGCAGGTGGTCCCCAAGGACAAGAACCTCCCAACACGCCAGAGCTCCGCCCAATTGAGAAATACTGGGCTATTGTCAAAGAAAAAGGGAGTGAAGAACAAAAAAAGGGAAAAGGAAAAGGGGAGCGAGAAGGAGAAGAATAAAGGAAAGGAGGAAAGAAATAAGAAAGGAGGAAAAGGTGAATAAGGATTTTTTAGTGAAAAAAGGGGGCATAGGAAAAAAAAATAATTTATGGAAAAGAGTAATGGGAAAGTTGTGAGGAATTATATATATATTGAGAAAAATGAGATAGAGAATCCCAAAAGGGGAATAAAAAATGGTTTTTGCCTAACAAAAAGAAAGTGGGAGAGTAGAATGAAGAGGATTTAAAAAATAAAATAAAGTGATAAAAAAGAAAAAATGAAGAGATGAAAGGGAGATATTGTAGAAGGAAAATAGAGATATGTTATTCGAGAGAAAATTAATTTGAGGGGAGGTAGAAGAAAAATTAATAATATTGATGAAAGAGGGAAAGTTAATATAAAAATAGGCAAAAGAAAGGAAAAATTAGAGAAAATTGAAATAAAAAGTTAGGAATAAAAACTTTTTTTTAGGAAAAGTGAGAGGGAAAAGTTGAAATCGGAATTATAACTTAAAAAATGGTGGGAAATTGAAATAAAAATTTAAAATAGGATTCATTCGAAGAGAGAAAATGAGGAATAGAAGGAAAAAAAAGTGAAGTGAAGAGAGGGGAAGAAAGGGGTATTATAAAAAAAGATGAGGTTTAGAGAAAAAGTAGTGAATTTGGAAAAGGAAAAGGTGTAAAGATGATTGAAATTATAAGAGAGACGATCGTATGAAAAGAAGGGGGGGAAGAGAGAAGTGTGTTCAAAATTGGGGAAAAGCCGACCCTTTGGGGGAAAAAGTGGGGGGGAAAAACCGAAGGAGGGGAATAAAAAAGAAGTTTTTTGAAAGGGGAAGAAGAGGAACGGAAATAAGCAATAGAGAAGAGGGGAAGGGGATAAGTGAAGAGAGAAGGATCGATTGGGGAAGGATAGAAGAAATTGCGAAAAATTCAAAAGAATTTGGAAAAAGGAAGTAGGAATGGGAAAAAGGGGGGAGGGAATGATAGAAGGGAATAATGGTAAGGAGAAAAAGGAGAGGGAGTTAATTGACCCCCGAAAACCATTGTTGAAAAAAAGGTTTGACGGGTATGTAACTGATAATATTATGAAATTATTTAAATATAGGAGAAATAAGGGAAAGTCGAAAAAGACAACTAATTTAAAATATTAAATATATAGGTAAAGATTAAGCCGTAGATGAGTAATTAAATAATAAATAATAAATAGAAATTAAGTATATAAAAAAGTTAAAGATGTTTTATTATAAATTGAAAAAAAACCTTTAGAGTATATTTAGAAGATAGGAAGTTTTAAAAGTTATCGTTTGTTTTATAGAAATTTTTTAGTAAAATAAATAAATTTAATAGTATATAAGTTTATTGTATAAAATTGAGATTAGAGAATTTCCCGTAATAGGGTGAAAAAAAAAAAATATGAATTGCCTTTCAAAGAGTTATTTTTTTAGGAAAAGAAAAAATGAAAGGGGTATTTTTTAGAAAAATTTGAATAATATTGATGGGAAAGGGAAAGTTTGAAAAAGTAAAATGAGAAAAATTTAGGTGGAATTGAAATAAAAAAAAGTTAGGGAGAAAAACCATTTTGTTATGGAATAAGTTGAGAGGGAAAATTGAAAATCGGTAATTTTAAGTAAAAAATATATATATGAAAATTCAGAAATTTTGGAAAGAAGAAAAAGTATTTAGAAAAAAAAGTTAGTTTTTTGTATGAAAAGAATAATTTAATAATAAAGAAAAATGGGTAGTGAAAAAATGTTGGAGAAAATTTGTGTAAAGTTTAAGTAGGGGGAGATGTGAAATGGTGGAATAGTGATTAGGGGAGGGAAAAAAAGAAGGTTTGAGATTCCGTGAATAGAATAAAATAATGTGTATTTGAAGTTTAATAAAAAATATGTAAAGAAATTAATGGATTTTAAATTATTGAAAGAATAAGGTTTTTTTGTGGAGGAAGGATTAAAAAGTTTAAATTGATGAGTTTAAAAGAAAAAAAGGGAAAAGTAAGGGAGTGAATAGTTAGTAGAATTTTAAAGTATAGAAAAGTGATAGTAGGTGTATTGAGGAGAGGGGGGAGGATTGGAAGAAAATGTTTAATAAATGAATTTGAAGAAGGGGGAATGAAAGAGAGATAAGAGATAGTAAGTGAGGGTGTGTGATAAATTGGGATAATTGGGATATTTTATTGAGGTAAAAAAGTTTATGTTATAAAAATAGTTTTTTTGTGAAGGTGTGTAAATAAAATTAAAGAAGAAAATAAAAGTAAGTTGATGAAGGAGAGGGGATAGAATTAGAAATTAGATGAAAATAGAAAAAATGAAAATAATAATTTTGGGAAAATGAAGAATATGTGTAAAAATTTGGAGCGGAACCTAAAGATTATTAAGCCCAGAATACACTTTTGACTTTAAATGTCTTCCATTTTGTTATTGAATCGAATATTCCACAAAGGAACGATCAGTAACTAGATTGGGGTAAAATTTAATCCCCTTTTTGTAAAATTATGGAGAGTGTGAGCTGTTTAGTGGAATACCTGTAACTAGAAAATAAGAAGAATGATTAGAAATTTCCATATAATTCCAACTACCTTCATTTAAATCTTGACAGATACTCGTATTTCATCTACAATGTGCAGACTTCTTCAGTGTCGTGTACTAATACTCGACTGTTACTAATCATTCTTCTTATTCCCCTTTTTGTATTTTTTTTAATTTTATTTCGAATGAACGTACGATTGCCAATCTCTGGTGCCACAATGGCAAATTCTGAAGGCGCCGGTGGTGTAGTCGTAAACGTGGTTGTCAATCATCCCAGTCGGTCTGGTATCAATTCCATTCGGCGCCGTTGGGATTTTCTGAGACAAAAAATCTTCGGCCTGTGTGTTTATGGGTTCGTTAGTGTTGTTGTATACCACCCCTGTATGAAAAGGCCATAAGCAATTCAACAACTAAATCAAAACAAGCACCCAAGCGTGAGTGCTGCAAGTCAATAAACGAAATACATTGCTAGGGCATTGTCACTAGAATCGTAACGTCCTCTCGTCCCCTTTCCACCTCACTCTGCAAGGTCCAAAGCGGACGGCTCAACGTCGATGGTTTCAAATGACAAGCCATAAGCGCTTAACTCAAGCCAATTCAATATAACTCCCGCCGTCTTACTCTTTTAGAAATGCATTTTGTCTAGAATATGGAAATTATGCAATTGTCGAGAATATAAATACCTCGTACCATTATTTTAATAAAGAATTCACATTCGGATTCTTGAGCTCGACTTTATTGGGTGCAATCCAATAGCCTATCGACAACTCTTAGAAAAGGCCTAGTCACTCGACCCTGCTGGATGTTTCCAGTACGGTTATCGCAATTTAGTTGTGAAAGTCCAAACCTTTTGACAGATTTTAGGGTCCAGGGCATTCTCTGGCGTGATGGACCAGTCTCAAAGTCATGTTAAACACTAAATTACAACAACAAATTGTCCAATTCCAGCAAAGAAAACTTCTTCAAGCAACTGGGAGGGGTTGCTTAAGAGGTCATATGGCAGTTCAAATTACAATGCAAGCCTAGAATGTGATTTATAGCATGCAAAAAATCCGAACCTATTTTGCTTTCCCGGTCTCGAGAAAAAGAAAATCTGAAAATGAGTAAAAAAAACGTGGTAAAAAACACCTTGCCCTTAAAGACCCTGAGCACTTAAAATGATGGCTCTATTTTGATTTCGACAATTTATCTTCAGTTGCCATAATGACGTTCAAGCAAGAGGAGCAAAAACGCATCGCAAAAATCCAAAATACTCGCACGCCGCTTTTGTGTTCGGAGAACGTTTATCGACAGCCAGGAAGCCTGGATCCAGGGGAAATCGAAAGCCGGAAGCCGACAAAAAGAGTAGCCAGTGGGTACAACTGAGAAGTAGCAAACACAGGTAGCGTCCTCTACTATCATGCATCGAGATAAAAAGCGAAGTAGATTGTAAATTTACAAGGAGGTAGTGACTTTAAATCACGACAGTAAACAAAACAAGACGGCCAGAATACCCGAATCCCGGAAGTTTCAAGGCAGACTTCAAACAGCTTTCTGGGGTAGATTTTAGACGGCAACTGGAAGGAAGAAAAGTTGCAGTCATTTTCAAGCATACAAAACAGTCGAAGATTAACTAAGAAATATCTAGTTTGGCAAGCAATCTGTACCGGTGGCTTCAAAAGCGACATTATCGTTAATGTTATTGTAACGAGTACCGTAAACCATGAAATTTGTGGGACGAGAGTCTGGAAGAATATCTGCTACCGTTCCTTAAGCAACTTTTTTTCATACGATTTTTCATTAATAACATCTTGCCATTGTAGAAAAAGGGGCCGCCGATGGGAATGTTTGTTTCAGTTGATATTTGGCCACTTCTTTTTAATAAACTGTGGCCCATTTAGTATTGGAACAAACATTTTTGATTCTTACAGCGACCCTAGTGGTCGGATTTGTAAACTATGACATCTTATGTATTCCAGTGTTAAACGTGTTTCAGAGAAATGCAAAATGGAAGAAGAAAGAAGAAAAATAATTGTGCGCAATCATTTGGAAAACCCTTCGTGGTCAGGGCCAAAACTTGCTAAAGTATTGGGTTTTTCCCCGAAATACCGTGTGGCGTCTTTTGAAAAAGTACAGAGAAACTTTGTCGAAGGATCGCAAGCCTCAAAGCAAGCGTCGAGCGGGTACTGTCAACCGTCAACTGCGGTACAAAGTGTCAAGACCGTTAAGGCAAACCCCAAAATCTCAGACCGCGATTTAGCCAAAAAGTTTCGCACCGCACGCAGTACCGTGCAACGGTTTCGTCTCCGGGAAGGCTTCAAGTCATACCGTGCCTGTAGACCAAATAGGGATCAAAAGCAGAACGATGTGGCCAGAATCCGTGCCAGAAAAGTGCATGATCAGGTGTTGGCAAAATTCAATGGCTGTCTCCTCATGGATGGTGAAACCATCCGATTTCAAAAAAAGAAAGGTCGATTTCAAACAGCTACCGGGACAAAATTTTTACTTGGCTACGGCTCGGGGAGATGTTCCTGCCAAATTCAAGTTTGTGTTTGCAGATAAATTTGCACGTAAATACATGATTGGGCAAGGCATCTGTAGCTGCGGTAGGAAGACCAAGGTTTTCATCACTGATAAGACATTTAATTTAGAGCTGTACAGAACGGAATGTCTCCAAAAGCGAATATTGTCATTCATCCGATCCCACAATGAACCTGTCATGTTTTGGCCAGATCTTGCAAGCTGTCATTGCAGTAAAACAGTGCTACAGTGGTATGAAACCAACGGGATTCAGTTTATACCGAAAGAACTCAACCCACCAAACTGTCCCCAGCTCAGACCTATAGAGAGATTTTGGGCTATTATGAAGCGGAAGCTGAAGGTGAATGGCAGTGTCGTCAAAAGCATCAATGAATTGAGAACCAAGTGGAATAAGATGGCCAAAACGATGGAGGAGAATAATGTGCCGGCGCATACGTTGATGAAGCGTATTCCGGGAAAAGTCCGCAAATTTCTTCGAAATCAAGATGATTAATTTTTTTCCCCTCTAAAGTTCACATAAAATCGAACATTTTAGTTAAAACAGAATACTATTTTGTTAACGTGTATCCGAAATATGCGCAATAGTCTATGTTCTAATTCTAACTGGGCAACACCTTAACTGGTGCACCTTTGCTCTCAAGTTTTTAAAATTAACTGTAAATACCGTGCTTAAACGTTACCGAGCAAAGATAATCAGGGCAGTTCAAAAGAATCCTGGGATCTCCATGCGTTCAACGAATCTGCAAGCGAGAAGAATTTCGGTCGTTCCATGCCAGCAAATATCCCAACAGGACGTTGAAACAAAACCTGGTTACAAAACCCCGTGCAAGGAAGTTGTACTAGCAAGTACAGACCTTGAACAACGGGTGTATGTTGATGAGCGATGAAATTTACGTGAAAATGGGTTTTGGACAAATCCCGGGCTCAAAAGTTTACCTTACTAAACGTAAGAGGGATCCACCGGGTAAGTTCGAATACATCTTTGCAGATAAATTCGCTTGCAATAAGATGATTTGGCAAGGTAACTACAGTTGTGAAAAAAGGTTTTGATCACGTGAAACAATGCACAATATTACAAAGAAGATTGTCTTTAGAAAACAATCGCACGAAGGTCCCGTGAAGTTCTGGCTCGACTAAGCCAGCTGCCATTACAGCCGTGAAGTTATAAAATAGTGTTAGCAGAATAATGTCGATTTTTTTTTGAGAAATAATCGATCAAATTAAAAAAAAAGTTTTGTCTACCAACACCTCCTCTATGCTTCTTTAAAGCCGATATTTGTACAAAGGGGCCCACTCTATAGATGGTTGTGAAAACAACTTAATAAAACCTTTATAAGAACATAAAGATTTTGAAAATGTTCTAGTGATAAATGCTATGACCACTTGAGAACCTACATAAAACCTATTGGCTGTCATGAAAACCAGCATACGCCCAAATGGGCACAGCTGTCAAACTTCATTGTGATATCGTGGTTGGTTTTTGTTGTTCTGCTTCGTTCGATTATCTGCGCATCTGATTCATTTAGCAGTAAATAATATCTGAGAAAAAAGTTCTAATGTTGCGGAAAATTTTGTTTGATAGCAAAACATCCATAACAAATTGAGTTTCTTACAGCGTATCATGCTGGAAATCATGTGCGCGTTTAATTTTGTGGTGAATATTGACACAATAAGAGCCAAAAATTAATGCGCCTCGGAAATTATGCGAGTTTACAAAAACAACGAAAAATTAAAACAAATATATCCGATAAATTAATCATGAATTTCCTGAAAATTGCTGGAATTCAATAAGGTTATCTAAATAAATGCCGAAATTGGTCTCTGATCTACAGTTCATTTGCATTAAATTTAAAACTTAATGCATTTATTTTTCCACATTTCAATTATTTCTTATATTTCAATATGGCGATTGGAAAAAAAAATCTCAATTCTGCCATAAAGCTAAGTTATCTTCGCAATGACTACTTTAAAACTATTTGGTCATTTGGTGACTTCCCTCAATGCCAATTAATGCATTTACTGGAGACAAAATGGTCTTAAAATGCTTTTTCAACTGAACATAATAAGATAATATGAACCCTTGCGCTGAACTGGCCGGCTTGACGTGCCGCAAGGGCTCAGTAGGGATCAAGACCCGAAGCTAAGAGTCAGTTCCATTGTGGTTATATCACATTTATTAGCAGAGCAGCACATCGAAATTTTAGGTTCATTATTCTTTATATGCTATACAATTTCAGATCATCCATGGATATCCCAAGTTTTGTAAAATAATTTAAAATCATTTTTTTTTTCTGGTGGCCATGATACATTATCTAAGCTTTCAGGTTCATGGTGGATGTGCGGGTCCGTATACAATTGCAGCAGGACCACAATCTGCAGACACGTAAATACAAATGAAATTATTATCGTTTTATATTATAACATCCATTCGCTACATTTTGTATGCTTTTTTATAAGTCATTTTCAGCTTCACATTTATGCATCCTTGTCAGTTATAGCTCATCTAACCTACGTTATGTATTTGAAAAGATAGGAAGGTTTTGATTGTTTTTTTTTTTTTTTAGAAAGGATCATATTCGAAAAATTCTACTTAAAACAGCACTTTCCTTCTTCATCAGAAATATATATATTAATTCAAAACCTAACAGTTTACAATCATTCATTTCCTATTTCACAGACATGAGGAATCATTTATGGGTGTACAAGAGCTATAGAGAAATTCAATTTCCTAATTTTTTATTTTAGTTTTATTAAGATTCAGTTTTTTAGATTCATACTCATCTGAAATTTATTTCGCCTTATTATTAGCTGTCTTCAGTTTTTCTAATATTATTATGACATTAATACACATCTAATTTTTATTTTCAGTAACATACCAGTAGATGTCATATATATCTTGTAACTACGCTTATTATATTCGCTGACTATTATTGTGAAAACAAATTCTAATCTTAGTAGATCTTATTTCAATAGAAACTGCAACAGTCTTTCGATGAGTGGATGGTCAGATTAGTTACGGATATATGTATTCTACTATAGTTTACTGGCTTGCTGGCATTATTATTTTATATTTTAACGTCAGTTTATTATTTTATGTTGTGATATTAAATGATGTGACATAATTGCATTTAAATTCATTTCATTAAAATCTCTATTTCAGATGAGACTCACCACATAAATTATTGCAAGGAAACGGAACAGCACATCGAAATTTTAGGTTTACTATTCTATTGCCATATAATTTCAGATTATACATGGATATTCCAAGTTTGATGAGATAATTTTAAATCAATTTTTTTTCTCGCAGCTGCATTGTCTAAACTTTCAGGTCCACAAATGGAATTGTTATTATCATTCTTATATTCATTCACTATATTATTTGTCATTATAATATTCATTCGCTATATTTATTATAATTATAATATTAATTCACTATATTTTTATACATTACTATATGACATTAAATATATATTGGGAAGGGAGGGAGCACTAGGGTATCACTCAAGCTGGAATTGGACAATGGAGTGGTATGACAACCGGCGTCTAGGAGGGAACAAACAGTATCATTTTCTTTATCCTACCGATTCGATTGTGGTGCTGTGAATTCTACTCCAACAATTTCAGTGAGAGTGACGCGCCCTTCTTAACAAGCCATCCCGTAGAAAGCTTAATAAGTATTGCGAATTGGGTTATTCGATTTGTTGGATCGTATCGTTGGAAGGAGAATCTCATGTTCCCGCGGGTTTCGCGTAAGTGTCTCTGCTTACGGGTCCGCCCCACCGTTTTTGGCCCTTCATACAGCGTTACTGTGAATGCAAATCGGTAACTCAATTTGATCTTGCTATTAAGTGGAGCTGCATACATGACAAGGTCTTAGAAGGGATGGTGGCTACCTTACATACATACATACAGCTATCATTTCCGCAAAAGCAACGCTGGCTAGACTATTATTTGGAACCTCTGTTCTCTCCCATCGGAATTGCAGAAAGTTATTTACGTAACAACCAACGGCATTACATGATTCAAATTTTATGAAAATTCATTTCCCCTGCACTATGGATTTGGAGCCGATATCAGAACGGTGATCATGTCAAGCGCTTCCAGGAAATTTGAGATTTCTCTTATGCTGGGTGTCCTATTTCCAATCACGAAGCGAAATCATTCTGTCAGCTCCAGTATGTGTCTGTACTTTTAATTTCTTCATATGCATTACATAAATAGGTAAACGAGTTTGCAGAGCCTTAACAAGAAGATTGGTCTTTCGAAAAACGGAATATCGCGTGAATCGCACCAAAAAACAAAACGCCACCTCTCTGCTGAAAACAAAGAAAACACTGAATACTCACGAATCTAAATATAGGAACGCTAGACTGTCTGGCTTTTCATAAATCTTATCATCATCATCATCATCATCATCTTCATCTTCATCTACTCAATCCCACAAACCTGCAAATAGAATAAAGAAAACAAAATCGATTAGTAAAACTGTCACCTTTTCCTATCATCGGCTGTCGGAAATCATGGGCGGCAAAACACAGGATGCCTCATAATTCCGTGCGATAATAGGAAAACTTCCCAAGATTGAAATGCATAATGTATCTGTCGAAAAGTTTAGCATTATCTCCAACCCTCAAACCCACACAGGCACCTCTTCCTATCATGCATATTGTTTTATCCTTCGTTCCTCGTCAATTTTTGAGAGCACAACTCTGATCCCAAAATTTTTGCACAACTTCTCCCAGACTCATGTGCTAGAGACCCGAGCCATACTAAGATAAGACAGTCAAAGTTTTAGCATATTTGGAGGTGTGAAATTTCTTCGACCCAGCCCATTGATGTTTTGAGTTACGTATTTTTTTAGGCTTGAATGCAATTGCACCCTCGTCCAGCAGGGATTCTGTTTCGGTCCAATCCGAACCGACGACGAGGCGTAAGCGTGTGCCATATGGTTTGTTGGATTTCAACACCGCATTTGAAGGCAAGGCGGCACGGCAAGGGGTGGTGAAATCTAATTATGTAATTCTGTTCTATGTTTTGATGGCCTTTCAAAAGTCTCACTTTGTAATGGATGCTGAAGTTGCAGCTAGCAGCTCCGGCCCTCCGTATAAACTGGTCATAATTAAACGTGTGTCAAAGTGTCCAGACGGCGGATAGACAGGGGGCCGTCCGTTGCTGGCATGCTTTGACACTTGGCAATTGTGTATCTGTCTCTGTTTGGTATAATTTTGGAAATGGCCCTGGTGTGGTGCGATAAAATTCAACTAGTTATGGAATTGGAACCAGACACCAGAGGTACATACATATGTGCAATCGATTGTGCAATCATTGTTATACATATTTTGGTGCAGCACAGTCGGGGATAATACGATGGGACACACTCCGATTTGGCCCGGTCCCCTGAGCATGTGTGAACTCCATAACGAGCTATTATTGTTATACTTGCAGTCAGTCAGTTTTGTTTGTTTATCAATTTTCTCCTGGGAGAAAATGAATGGAAAGATAATTCCCTACAGGGAGGGTTGGTTGGTACCTTTGGCTATGCAGAATGTTTTTGTTCCCGTAATTGTTTAGAATGGGTTTGACGAATTACTATTGTAGAATTTCTTAAAATAAATAAAGTTGCAATCCAATTTTGAAACATATATTTTTCTTTCTGCAAAAGCAATTCCCCAGAGTGGCAATAATCCACATCCTGCCCACCATCTTCACCACAATCATAAACGCCTTTAGTGCATCCATTGCACACGGCAATAAAAATGCACTCTTGTTTGCCACACACGTTACACACTCTTTGCATCACTTCAACCACACATACCAATAATAGTTTTACTCTCCCCCCTCTAAAATGCTTTGCAGTTCCAAGCGCTTGCCTGAGTGCTTCCAAAATATC